>JAGWCC010000740.1:0-192372 GCA_022651775.1 Drusus annulatus
CTTTGACACACAGTTCCGGCAAGTCCTGTGTCAAAAAAGAGCGCTGGTTAGGCACGCTGTCAAGGACAGACGAAAATCTCGAACAAATCACAAACCAGGCGAGCTAGGCAAGCCAAGCAAGTCCAGTCAGCCGATCGATGATCTTCAACCAGTTACTGATTCTAAATGAAAAATACGGACAGTGAAAGGACACTACCGTGCTGCCGGCTCTTGAAGAGAGTTACCGATTTGAAATTTACATTGTGAACTGGAACTGAAAAGTGAATTTAAACTGGGATAGTAAACACTGGTTACGGAAAAACACAATCGGAGTCAAATAGCACTGTACAAGGCAGCTTCTTCTCGGCGGAACCTATGTATCCTGTCGACTGTGGGGTTCGACTCGGACGGGATGTTCCTGTGTCGACTGGCCTCTCTCGACTCTCTGTTGACCGTGTTTTCCCTCCTTGCTAAAGTCGTCTAATCACCGTTTTTGTAAAATTCTCCATGGCGACTGAATTCCTAAAAGCTAGGCGTTTGACATACCCCCCGCGCGCCTTAGATGTGTTGCGTTTACGCAGTAAGCTAATCGATTATAAACTTTCTTTTAAGACACCTGTATAACACTATATTACAGGCATTACTAACATTATAAAAATATTAGTTTTGTTTTTTTTATATTTTAGCAAGAATAAAAAAAAAAAAAACCTGAATGATTTTAGAACAGTATTTTGAGCTATTTAGCAGAGTTCGTTCTCACTCTAAACGGCCCTTTTTAAAATTAATTTTGGATAAGTACTTATCTATAATAATGAGTAAAAAAAAAAAAAACTGCTTGAAAAAAAGGTGTAACTTACTTTTCGCCGTTCTCTGTAAGATGACGATTTCATGTTACCAATTTAGTTTTTATTTTTATTGAGGCCGTCACTTCCTCGTCGATAACTTTGTATTTATCTACAAGTGGCGCAGACGATGGCCTTCGCCTTCTAGGGGCAATCCTCCTCGCAAGTCGTGACTACTGGTGGCGCAGTGACGCCATGTAACACCTTCCAAAGTGCAAGATTTTCTCATGACTATAGGTGACACCTCCCACAAAGTCGCGAACGCGGCAGGCATTTCAGCCAAGTAGCAGTAACCGTTTTTAAACCGGGGGGGGTGGGTGAAATAGAGGGGGTGCGTGAAATAGAGGGGGTGCGTGGGGTTAGTGTGGGAAGGCTGGTTTTGGTAGTGGAGGTCGAGGGGGGGGAGCAAAGGAGATGAAGGGGTTTGTGGGGCGGGAGGTGAATTTGACGGATTGACTAACCTCAGGTCGAGTGGAGTGTAAGGGGTCCGCAGGTCTCTTTGGGCATCCCTTGAAGTTTGCAGGGTGTGCTCCGGCGCAGTTGGCACAGGTGGCTGGGCCGTCCTCCCTCTGCTTGGAGCATTCTAGGTTGAAGTGAGGCCCCGCGCACTTGACGCAGCGGGGGGGAAGGTGACAAGATTTGGCCGAATGGCCGAAGTACTGGCATCGGTGGACTGTGTCGGAGCTGCTTTCGGATTATGTTGTTCCACCTTGATGCGATATCGCCTCGAGCGCGAATATTTTTTTTCAAGGTTCCCCGTGGGTGAGTTGCACCAGCAGCATTGGGACATTTTTCCTGTCAGGTCCTGACCTCATACGGTGAACCGTCAGCGCAGGAAGATCCAGATCAAGGAGTTCTGCGAGGATCTCTTCTTCGGAAATTGTTGTCGGCACTCCTCGCAGAACTGCCTTGGTGGTCTTGTCCTCCTGTAACTGCAAGGTGTGGAAGGGGGTGGTGGCCTCTTCTAGCATCCTGGAAGCGAGGCGGAAGCTGTTTGAGTCGGGGGTGTTGAAGACTATGCCGGTGGGGATGGCTTTAGAGTCCTTTATCTTTACGCCGGCGTTGATCTGCTTAATCCTCATAGTATTCCAATTAAGCTCCGACTTGATTATTATCGAAGGGATCCTTATCGGTCTGGGCATCGGGGTTGGAGTGTCGACCTTAATCGACTCTTGGCCGTCTGAAGTGAGGGTGTCAAGGTTAGAGAAATGAGTGGGTTCCTTGGGCCCCGCGACGACTAGTTCGGGATGGGAGTCGACGTAGATTTTCAAAATCTTGCCGTTGGGGTTGTTCCGCCTACTATTCCAGGAGTTGTGCTTCGCGTTGAAGTCTCCCATGAGAATAGTAGAGTAGTAGTTCCAAAAATAATAATGTTGAATCATTATTCCACTCTGCCATTATAATGTGCGATGTTCAACGGGTTTGGCGCGAAAAAAATAAATGTGTACGGCAGTATCTATTGTTTCTTTTGCGAGTTTCAGGGATAAAATCCCTGTGTCTCACGACCTGAGGCTAAAGTTAACTGGGGGCAGGCGCGGCCGGTGAATCAAATGCTGAGTGGTTCACCGAGCAAAAAATCTAAAACATGTGTACCTTTAATGAAAGTGTAGGCACCTTACCTATTTATAGAGAAGGTAATTCTTCGATCCTTTTGCCATGCGAAGAGTTCAATCACCCTTCTATTGAAATCGGGGATGATTTGGATTAGCTCCTTCCCGATACTTAACGCCGACAGCGCATTTAATCTGTCTTGGCTCATGGTGTTTTTTTTTAAAGATTTTATTCTTTTTGAAGGTAGAGAAACATCTTTCACTCTCAACAGTTGTCATCGGGATGGTGCACACAATTTTAAGAAGCTTCGTACATTCGGTGAAAGAATGGGTTAAACCGATTTTATAAAACAGTTGTAAAATGGATAAAGCCCCATCAGCAGTTGCAAAATCGTCACGGGCATAAATTGTTGAATGTTCACTTTTCAATTGCACTTTATTTGAAAAGTCATAGGTTTTTACAGTCAATTCAAAATCATGTTCAGGAAAATCGCATCTATATTTTATAAAATTTTCACACGCTAGTAAATTTGCCGCTGCGAGGTGGTTATTAAACTCAAATCTCTGTTTCATTTGAAATAAAATCAAATCGCACACTTCTTTGCAAATGACGAACTTCGTAGTTTTAATTCGTTTAGCAGGGGGCTCCTGAAAACTACCTGTAGAATCGCGCACGTTTTGGATAGCTTTTTCAAACGCACTCAGGTTACTACGAATAATGACGGGTTCAATGTTTTTTTTCTGCAAACATTGGAACAAAATATCACATTGAGGCCTACCTTATGAAAAAAATTTAACCAATATATAAAGGTTTCGTCTTTGAGGTAATGCAAAAGCATGCCAGCTTGATTAATTGTGTTACTGTCAATATTTTCGGAATTTGTAATGGTTTCAATACATTCTATTAGGGATTCTATATGGATAAACACTGTTCCGACTATTCTTACATTGAAATTCCACCTAGTCTGCGGAACGGAGGGCATTTTTCGCTTGACTATTGCCATAAGAATATCTGTACGCTTAGAAGACTGAGAAAAAAAAATTGGAAAGGCTTGTAAATTCGAAAAAAAGGTTTTCACTTCCTTATTTTGTGTCACCGATTTTTCAACAATTAGGTTCATTTGATGAGCATAACAATGTACATAATGGGCATAGGGATAAATACTTCTAACTTTCGCCTGAGCTCCCCCAACCTTCCCACTCAACAGATGCACCATCATAGCACTGGGCGATTAAATTGCTCGGTGTAATATTCAGCGAGTTCAGTTCTTGGAATATTGTTTCTGATATTCCATCAGCCCAATGGGATCTTAACATCAGGTATTTCCAAAAACGCTCGTGTATTTCGCCCTTTCGTTCATACCGAATTATTAGAACCATTTGATTGATTGTAGAAACATCTGTCGTTTCGTCGGCTTGAATGGCTAAATAATCGCTTTCCGAGATGTGTTTTCGCACTCCTGCGTGGTATACTTCCAAAATTGCATCTAAAATATCATTTTGTATAGTCTTTGAAGTACTTTTAAATACCGTAGCGGATTCTTGATGTTGTTTCATAGCCATGTCAAGCTCGGCAACGAAATCAACCAAACCTCGAAAAACTCCAGGGTTTAAAGAGTCTTTTGTCTCATCATGACCGCGCATGGCAAATTCATAAGCACCACAAAACTTCACGCAGTCCATAAGTTTAGACAAAGTGTTCCTATTTTTTAGTACAAGTTCGTTATGCTGCTTTATCTGCAAACGGTAACCGGAATCCAATTCATTTCTAATATCAACAACGCCTAGTGATGCCAAACTAAGCACGCTGTTTAAATGAGTTTTTGAAGTGTTATGACATTTTATCTTCTCGGACAAGTGACTTAAATCACAGACGCCATTTAATGTCCACGTTGGTTCATCACAGAAAATTAAATACGGAAAACAAAATAATTTATGCACTTTATCACAACCACCATGCCCTCTTGTAAATTTCAACGTTGAATTTGCGATTAAAAGTTTTATTTGAGGATTTACACGCTTGGCTAATTATTAAAAATGGTTTGGGAATCGGCCCTCTGAGAGTAAACGATGCAGATTTGTAAAAACTCGATGATCCGGGTAACGAGCAGCATTTGGATACCTCTCACGATAAAGTCTAGCTGCAGCACTAGCATTGCCTCTGCATTCCCCATAAATGAGGTGCATGTTGGCATATTCCTGTGTGGGATACATTTTAAGTTTTTAAAAAAATGTTCAAAACTGGGTTTCCTTACAAAAAATATATATACCCAAGAAACTTGCTAGATTACTAGCAATTGTTATACAATTTTGGAATCCTTATTAAATGCGCCAACTTTTAAAGTTACTTGCCAAGCTGGCGTAGTACATTTTTTTTTCAGTACAGACAGTTAAAATTGGGCGAAGTATTCATTTTGAAAACTTAGTTGGGAAAAAAAGTGACAAAAGTGACGTTGGTTTAAAAATTTAAGCAAAAATTTACAGAAGCATTGGATTACATAATTTAAAAATAAATTGTAGTAACGGGAGTTAAAACACCACCAAAGGTGTAGATTTTCACTATTTTTTTTTAAATGCCTATAATTTTTAAAATACATTTTTAGTACATTTGATATGTTATAACTTAGTTTTTTTTTAAATATTTTCTGATAACTATTATGACTTGCCCTATCACCCGCTTCCTTCCGCCTTGACGTCGAGTTCTGGGACACCCTGTATATTAAATCTACTTGAGTTTTATCTTTAAGTGCACTCGATGTAAATTGTTCATATAAAGAAAGATTTGTTAAAGTGGATTTTTTATAATGATTATCAGAAAGAAAAAAAATAGATATATGCATAATATAAGTAATATATATCAAAACATACTTTCACAACTCCCGGTTCATTTTTCTCAATCAGTTCAAAAAACATTTCGGCATATTTTTTGTGTATGAGTAGGGAATCGGACCTAAACAATTTATCAAACTTTGAAATAACAAATCTTATTTCGTACACAAAGAATGAATAATAAAATAAATATATTTTTCAATGGTATCCTAATGCATAAAATATTGTCTACCTACAAAAATTAAGGTTCGAAATATATTTAAAATTTTAAGTGAATGCAGCTAATACCCAACGAGAATGTGTAAATAACATCAGATGAATTTTAACGATTGCAATTATATTTGTAACGTCATTGAATTCAATAATAATAACATGTTAACCTCAAATGTCTGGATATGTGGAACACACAATTGAGGTATTTAGTTGAAATAAATATAATCAAATCGATCCCATCAAGTAAATTAACTAATTAAAAAAGACAAAAATGTTGGATCCGAAGCTGCGATGAAACACCAAATGTGTTTCCAGCTTCAGGTGAATTTAAAAATAGTGGACGGTAAAGGATAATTTAAAAATATACTATAATGCTTCATTGAAATGTGTCAAATGACTAGAAATAATTTGAAGAAAAAGAAACCAATTCACTCACCAATAAATGTTGAACAAATGAACAAACGATTCACGAAACACCTCCTTGTACTTCTGATCGAAGTGCTGGTCTGGTCCCAAATGGTCACTGCCTCGAATGTTTGATTGATGAACTCGATTGTGGTGACATAGTGTCATGGTTAGGTAGGTAGGAAATTTAAATAATAAACATGTAGGTAGGGAATCGACATATCATTTTTTAAATCAACATGCAGTAATAAATTAATAATACAGATGCAGATCTGAGGTATCGAGATGCGAGAGGTACAACAAGCCTTTAAAATTACCACTCGTTTGTAGAAAATAAAATTTTAGTATTTAAAAAGACAGTTCTGCAGCACAAATAATTTTTATTCATAAAATTTCATGCAATTTTACTAACCTGTGAATATCTTTTTTAGATGATGTGATATTAACATTTAGCATTCTTGAGTTATATTATGATAATTCAACCACTGTAAATAGTTTTGATTTTCTTTTTGTATTTAATGCATTTCAATATATTGATCAATTTATTTAAATTTGAATTTAAAGTCAAGCCACTTGGTGTATGTTTTTTTTTTGTCGGATGAGTAAGGATTTCTAAGGCATTCAGTATCCAAAAAAAAAAGGTAATTTTTAAAGTCGCAGCAATTTTTAATACCTTCAATATCGCCTATTTTTTTTATAAACTATGAAAAGTGTTCATCCAGTTTAAAATGCATGCAAGAGGCTTAATTAGACTGTTAAAACTGACATTAATTAAGATTGCTAATAAATTATGTATTTGCGGAAGCCTGTCATGTGTTATTGTACCACGTTTTGGTACTTGTATTTTTCAATCTTGTGGCCTGCCTATTTGGCCGTCCTTATAAAAAACAACCCAAGTTGCATTATCCACAGTCATATTGTGGGATACATTCAATCATTGTCAATAATGGTGTGCACTTCATTAGCTTCGTCTTGACAGCCCGCAGCTAACTTGTGAGGCATTCCCGACTGGCAAATAAATAATTTTGCAGTCAAAAGGGCAAAATAAAGTATATGAAATCGATTGTGACCAATAATATTATTCGGGCCTTTCCCATTATTGTTTAACTATTTATCAACTCATTGCTAGTTGGAAATGCCTAACGTGCTGGCTGCGGAGTGTCTGGATGAAGCTATTGAAACAACTAATGATAACAACGAAACACTAGAATCCTTTTTTTAGCTAATTTTGTGCAGTGCAAATTATTCCTGTTTGTTTTTGCAGAAAGCAGTAATGGTGCAAACAAATAAATGTACAATAGTCTATTCTTTATTTTCAAGATAATCTACTGTTATGTTCTTACTATTAAATGTGCTGAAAAAATTATTTAGTATGTAATCACAAATAATAAATTTTAAATCAAGATATTCTTTGTTTTCTTTTTTGTATCGTGAAATCTTTCTAAAAAATACAAAAGCAGAAGAAAAAAATATAATAAACCTCCATGGTGAAATGGTTTGCACACTTAGCTTCAAGTCTGGAGGCTGTGTTCAATTCCTGCGGAAGAGCAAAAATGCTTTGTTTTCTTTTGGTAAAAATATTAATTTTCCACTGTCTTATTTCTCCTGCGTATTATCCTTAAATTACAGTTATTACAAAATTTATAATCTCCTTTATCCCATCTCAAACTCTACTGCATCTTTATCAAAATATTGTTAAAGTGTAATACATTTTAAGCCTCGGTGTTTTCGTTATGTCTGTTACTATTAACTTTAACTATTAGCCACAATAAACCTATAAATTACTAGTAAAGTTAAAATAATGAACTCCGGTTTCGTGAAGGGTCATTGATATCGTATTTGGTTGATTTATCGGTACATGCTCTAAATGTGAGCAAGCTGCAGTGATATTAACAGGATATCAGAAGATGCAACAAAAAAATCTGAAAACTGGGAGGAACGATATAAAACACCCTCTCAGGTGCTATAGTTGAAATGCCACCATTTCAGAAACAACCAAATTCTGAATAAATCCTTAGCATTGACCATAATTTTCACAGAAAACCATGGATTTGATATTTTGTATCCTTTTCAGCAAAAGATTCAAACAAGATGCACAGTGCAGACAACACGGCCAGACAGTAGGCAATGTAAGTATGGTTGAAAGTCACAAGGATTTGTTTCCTCTAGTAGGGTTCATCGTCAAAATAATTAATCAAGTAAATATTATATAAGTTGTGAAAAAGTGTTAGACTAAATCAGCATAAAGCAGGATATTTTCTCTTAGGTAAGATTTCTGGTTTCCTTTATCACTAGGCCGGCGAACAGCGGACCGCGGCTCTTTGCATAGGCGTTTGCAGCTCCTCACTCATCAACTCCAATTTCGCCTCCACTCAAACAGCCTTATGCAGTTAATTAAAACGCAAGGAACTGTTGAGCAACAAATTCACAGATCTGGCCGCTTGGAAGAACTCGAAAGAGAGAAATCCAATTTAATTTCTCAGCACAAGTGGACAGCTATAAAACAACTGCCCAAAATAGAAACAATAATATCTGATACATGGAATAGTTTGTATGAGACGTATGACGCCTTAAAATAACAAGCATTTGCTGTTCTCATAGTCTTTGGCTCTCCATATATATGCGAACCAACATTCTCTTCTATGAATCAAATAAAAAATACCAAGGAAAAATTAGATTAATCAGAATATAAAAAAATAATGTGCTAATATTTTTTGAAAATGTACATACGAGGGCAACCGCGAAAGTAAGCTCCCTAACAAAGAAAAGACAGTTTTTTTGGAAATATTATTATTTATTTTTCAACATAGTCTCCTTCCAACTCAATACACTTCATCAAACGTTTTTCAAGTTTTTTAATTCCATCCGAAAAATACGATTTATCAAGACCTTCAAAATATGCTTCAGTTTCAGTAATAACCTCATTATTTGACGAAAATTTTTTTAAATTTGGAAATAAGAAATAATCACTTGGGGCTAAATCTGGACTGTATGGTGGATGCGGGGCAATTTCAAACCTTAATTCGGTCAATTTCTAGACGAAGAGGAAGACGAATTTCTGGAGTTCGAAATGCAGTATGTGAGGGTGCATTATCTTGATGAAAAAGAGCTTTTTTTTTGGCTAAATGAGGTCGTTTTATCTTGATTTCCTCACTCAATCGATCCAATAATGCACAATAATATTGACTATTTATTGTTTTTCCTTTCTCTAGATAATCAATAAATATTATACCCCTTGCATCCCAAAATACAGTGGCCATTACTTTTCCTGCTGACTTAACAGTTTTCGCCTTCTTCGGGCCACTTACACCAGCTTCGGTCCATTGTTTTGACTGTTGTTTGCTTTCTGGTATGTAGTGATGGATCCATGTTTCGTCAACAGTGATGAATCGGCGCAAGAACTCTGTTGGATTACGCTGATAAATCGCTAAAAGCTCCTCGGAAGAGGACCAACGAACTATTTTTTGTGGCAAATCCAATAAACGCGGCACCCATCTTGCAGATAGCTTTTTCATGTGGAGTTCATCATGTAAAATATTCCAAACTTGTTTTTCGTGTATTTTGACAATATTGGCAAGTTCACTGAGCTTAATTCTTCGATCGTTATTCACTTCATTGAAAACTTTTCTGATGTTTTCAGTAGTAGTAGCTGTTTTCGGTCTTCCAGGACGTTGTTCATCTTCCGTACTTGTACGACCCATTTTAAATTGCTTAACCCATGATTTCACAGTGTAGTCTGATGGTGCGTTATCACCATGAACAGAATCCAATTCCTCTTTGATTAATTTTGGTGTAATATGGAAGTGTTTAATTACCGCACGAAACTCTTTGTTATCCATTTTTCAAAAATTGCAAATGTTGTTTATTTCACTGACCTGTAACAAAGAAAATAATCAACCGATATTACTGAAATTTTCACAGATGTCTTATAGCAGATCGCTATAGTGGACAAAAAAAAATTAAGTTACTAGTAAAACTAAAAAGGTGTTAGGGAGCTTACTTTCGCGGTTGCCCTCGTATTGTCAACGGGAAAATACCTCCCATGTGTTGAACTTTACAAAAATTGGTTAAATATGACATTGCGTAGAGTTTCAATGTTTTTATTGGTGAAAATAAATTATTGCACCTAAAACTACAAAGCGTATTTTTGATGTCTCTAAAACAATCTATTCCTCAATTTCGTTTTGGCTCTCCTGAATATCTGCGTTTATTGACTAATTCTCTTCCTTTCGCACACAGATATTACATATAAATATATGGCTCTCTGATAAATTATTCCTATCCTGTTTTCTTGACAACTTGGTTATTTTCACTGCCGACCCCTGCTCTAGGCGAATGCGGAGAAAGTTCAGTAAAGGCCAAGCCAATCATCATATCTACCCATACACAATACATACTCATAAAACCTAAAAATAAGACTAATACATATACCTTTAGATATATAAATTTAAATCAAATCCCTGTACTGTTCTACAAATTCAGAAAGCCCATTATCGAATTTCCTCCCACACCCTAAAATCGAACAATAAAAAACATGAGCAATTTAAATAAATACCAACTATAATTTTACCAATATCATGTCATGTCCTCTAGTGCAAAACTGTATCTTTCACCAAACTAGAAGTAAATAAAATATTTGTATTTATCTGAAGTTACCTTCCAGGTAAGAATGCTTCTGTATATTATCTCTGTACATTAAATAAATATTAATATGCCATAGATTATATTACGTAGGTAGTAATAAGATGGAGCCTAGGAATTGAGATTTGTACAGCGCCCTTGAGGTGAATTTTCTATACAAATTATCCAAATATTATCATATTCGATTATTTTCAACATTTCGTAACTGCAGATGAGACTTAGATCTATCATTGCACGTCAGTCGAAAAAACAGTGGACTTGACCAGGTGAATGGAAGGCCATGATGATCATATTGGCAAACACGGTCATGGCGGCTGTTTTCTGGGGCTGGGACTTATTCCTAAGGGATCATCAAGATCTACTATTTATGAAAAGACAAGATAATCACGAGAGCAGATTATTCCAGAATATTGGATCATTTGAAAGGCAGATTTAGGTATCGAATTGCTTCTGCACTCACCATTTTCTCCGGGATTGGCCCCATGCGACTTTATCTTCTTCCCAAAACGAAAAGATTTCCTCGGAAGGAAGAATAAGGAGAGAATAATATTCTCTCCTAATTCATTGACGTTATATACTATATTATATAACGATAGAGCTTGACTCAAGAAGACAGTATGAAACGTGTAAGTTTCTCAGCACTGAAGATATAAACCAATATAAGTGTCTGTGGACACGTTCAAGTGCCAGAAGCTCAATCTTTTCAAATCGGTTTAGATCATTTCTAGGAATTATCTGTTCAGTACATCTCAGGCAGGGGCGTATATAAAAGGGGGAGGGGGTTTCAAACCCCCCCAATCAGCCTCAGTTTTCCGTAGGAAAAAAGACAATAGTACTCCTAGGTTATATTCCTAAGACAGCGTCTTCATAGATTATTCTATCTTTCTGCCTGCAGGACCAACCTGCCAATGGTTCTGCCGGTGGGGAGGAGTATTTTGCTCCTGAACAAAATCTCTTCCGATATCGACTTATTTCATGTCAGTGAGGAGAGATTCAGAAGTGAAATACTATTGATTCTTGAAAGAATTTCTCCTCATTGACCTGATCATCACCACTCCCTGATTTTCTATTTTTTTGAAATCCATGTATCTATATGGTACTTTAATTTGTATTTATTTTGTAAAAATAAAATCTAATTTCTTATATAAATTAAATTATAAAGTTTGTAATGTATAAGAATTAAATAAAGAAATTATTATTATTCCTGGAAAATACAATAACAGTATTTGCACCTATCTCTTTTATCAATTTATTCAACAAAGTTCTCATAAAAACAGTTGTTCACCAAATACATTAAGAGATGAATGATATAAAAATATTGTAGATACATGCATAATGTACTAAAAAAACTAAACATGCATTTACACCCCACATATAGACAAGGATTGTATATTCAAAGGAGTTATATCAGTACAAACTGAAGTAGTGTGACGCGTTATATATGATATAATAATGCAAACAATGAGAGCAATAAAAAACAAAAAGATATGATATGTTGTTGCAATGTGATGTAAATAATAATAAGTTGTGGTGAGCCGAGGTCCCAAAAACAGTTTTTTGTTTTTATTTATTATCTTTCATCCGCACCCTTCAAGGATATACAAGTAGCACTTTCCGGCTGCACGCTTGCTCGATACGTTCGATAGTTGTATTTCTGCACTCTCCGTGTCGTGTGAAAAATGCGAGAACAACTAGCGTCGTGCTTACGTCATGTAGGCTGCTCATCTAGTAAAGCTGTTATTCGAGAGGATTTCCCTGGATTTGTTCACGTTGAGGATGTTACAGCACAAGCTTTAGCAACAATTTGATAACTTGGTTGGCCAGGGTTATGATGCTGTTGGGGTCATGAGCGGTCGCCTAAGAGGCGAGAGATCAACAATTGCATGAAACAACCATTTGATTTTACCGACAATGTCGGTAATTTAGAATCATTCCAAGCCCGACTGCAGATCGCCAACGAACAAATGACAGTTCACATTTACTAAATTAAGCATGTTTAGTCGTCATGGGTTGTCGTTTGTTTGTTGTTGAACCCCCACCTTAGAGTAACGTAGAGACCTAACATTGCGAAATTTTGTCCGCACTTTTTGACCAAGGATTGACCAAGGGAGGTATGACGTATATGCTTCCAGCCAATCGGATGCGAAGAAAACCGTAAAGATAAACATTATTCCGTCTTTATCTGTTCGCGAACAATTTTGCGTTAGTATCATGAGAAAGAAAGAGACCGGGATACTTTTAGAAGCCGTACAAAGGGGAATTCCCCGTTCTTGAAAAATTTTTTTGACATTCTCGTAAATATTTTTAAGTTAAACATATTACGAATCCATTAAAACTCATTTCAAACGGAAGTTTATTAAATTGGAACGAATAGTCCAAAGATTAATTACATATTGGTGTAAGTTACTAGTTGTTTTGTAGGTTAGAATGTTAAATATTTGAGATCTAACTAAAAAAGACGATTTTTATGGTACATACGTGTGAAAACTGTTTGTTTTTGGTCCTTTTGTACTTCGATTGAAGCAACCAAGTATAGCACATATGGCCATGATGTTTTACTAGATATCGGACAAAAAATAACTCAAGTTTTTAACTATTTACGCACTTTTGACAGTCCGTTCGCCTGACACTCCAAACGTGAATGAAGTGCGTACAGATCAAATATCGCGGACATAGTATTTAGCCCGCCCCAAATCGTGTATTGGTTTCAACAATTGTTTGTCTCTTTTTCTCATATGCGTATAGAACCGAGCATAAAGAGAGAGCTATATTTTGCGAGTTTGTCAACGATTTGTCACAAATTAGTATGGTCTCTTTATATTGTTACTCTGAGACCCCCACACAGTCAGAGCAAAATAAACCTATATTTTGCTCTGGCTGCTCCAATACTTAAAATGGCTACGCCCCGACTGCACAGATAGGTGTGTACATCTGTAAGAAAACTGGTTATATAATACCCCAAGTTACCAATTATTATTAAATTAGTTATTTTATTATTGCCCAGGTGTCAGCGTGGTGTCGCATACATTTTTCTAACCTCGCATAAAAAGGTACTGGTTCGCTAAAACAGTAATGGAAAATAATTGTAAATATGCATATTTGCAAATGTCGTTTCGCTTGTAACGAATTGCCAACTGTACTTTTAGGTTTTCATTTATTGTCATTCAAAATCTAAGTTAGTTATTTAGAAAAGTCATTGTGGTGAAATCTTAGAAATGCTTGCCAATCTTGCCATAATTTATATTAATAATCAAATACGCCTGTGCAGGTACTACTGACTTGCCAAAATTAGGGAAAGATTTTTTGAGCGAGGGAAAAAGTATCGAGTTTTCCTTTCATTGAATTTGTCGAACTCGCTGTTTAAAATCTATTGACATGCTGATGGGATTCTAATTATTTATATTTCGAATGAGTTTCTAACATGATAGTGCGAAATATCTAAAGGATTTAAGGATTTTAATATTAATGTCTTAACCTCAAAGAATTTGAATAACCCAAGAATAAAAATAACAATTACAACCAAAGAAGCAAAAGTAAGAAGAATAATTTAATAAATGATTATTTTACAAAATCTGATGTCTATAAAAAATAAACTTATCAACTCGTCAGTATGAAATTGAAGTTTAAAAAGATCGGTTAGTAGGTAAGTGGATAGACACGTCAGATTCCTTCAATTATTTTGCTAGCTAAGTCCTCCATCATTGCACAATCAACATCTTCGGCTTATTATGATAGCAGTAAGAGTTTTTAAAATATTTTCATATTATTCGTGACCCGGGAATGTTTGTCATTCTTTAAAAATAAAACATTCAATTTACTGGAAGCTAATGACATAAAGAAATTAGTCTGTAAAGTATCTATAAAAATAAAAGAACTTGTTGAAGTAAAGAAAAGGAAATAATATTGAAGACAGTTAATGTGTCGAGACGAATTATTACAAGTTAATACCATGTAAATATTATTAGGAATAACGTTTTGACGTTTCGCATTGTGACTATATATATATATATATCGGTAGCGTTTGGGAATAGCCCGGTGAGTGCAAAATGGTAATTTTTTAGCAGAGCAATTTTTAAATTTTTAAGTGTCTCCATAAATCTCATTTTAATTTTAAGTCAAACTTTTTGATAACATTTTATATTAAAGAAATATGGAAAAATGTTGCAATTATAAATCGTTTTGTTAATATCTGTTATCTGAGCACTTAACATATCCGTACTTTACAACTTTTATTTTAGTTTGATCGAAATATGTTAAGATCTCTTGTCATGTGTTGACCCAACCAACCGCTATGATTATTCACATATTATCACACGATCATGGTGTTTAATGGTATTTCGAATTAAATACGGACAGACTTAACCAAATTAAATTAAAGGCAACAATAACCAAATTCTTGCACAACAGAAAATGACCAAAAATGCACTTATCAGGTTATTTCCAAACGCCACTGACATATTTGTACAATTTCTTATAAGTTTTACAAACAGCCAGAATGTATTTTCAGAGAGTGGAATATAATTTACTCGTAATTGATTAGGCTTCTTCAATTTGATAGGGAGTTTTCTCGTGGGAAATTCCCCTAGGGGCCCTAGTGTGGTGACAACCCCAAACGCAACAATACATCGCCTTCCGGCGCGGCCGCGGCGTCTCGCGTCGATTTCCTTTCCAGTTACCAGTTGCCCAGTTCACTTGTGGCGGTCTGCTCGTGTTGAGAAAATTGGGTAAGTTTCTGAATTGCATTTGCTAATTGATAATTTCATATTTTTTACCGTTCCGCAACGTCAAAATGATTTATACAATACGTTATTCCTGGTTTACTAACAGTTGGATAGCTCGATGTGTTAGAATAAGTTATGAAAGCTTAAAATGCAGCGGTGCACTCCCAGCTACGAAGTTCCGTTTCTCAATGTTCAATTGCCGGCCTGTGAAAATTCTGATTTTATCGAAATGATATGTTAAAATACAACATTTGAAAGTCTCAAGTCTATGTGAATGTGACGCCATGGTGGATTCACAAAAAAATATATTGTGCAATCTGGAGTTTGCTTAGTAAATGTAAAGTGTAGCATATTGCGAAATTTGCACTTACGAAGCTCATATGCAGGAGGGTGAAGTTTAGCGGCAAAACTAGTCACGTTTCTTGTCAGAAAATCTGTAAAATTCCATGGAGAGAAAACAAAGTTTTTGACTTGTACATTTAAATTTACATGACTGAATTTAATTATCATATTGTTTTTATACTTATTTTATTGACTGGGCCTCTTTTGGTGTCGACTTCTAGAATACATGAAGGGGGATGGCATGCTTCAATTTCTACTTGTTCACAAGCATTGCCATGATCTTCGCAGAACCTTATCATGTTTCGGTATCTAGTTCAGGTCAGGTCTGTGTGTGTCATAGTTACAAGTCCTCCTAAGAGTGGGTTGTCCCGGTTTAGAGCGTTGTTAAAACATACTGTGCGATTCACTATGAACTCCTCTATCGTATGTCTTCTCATCCATGTAGGCGTTGGCGATTTATTTACATTGGTATGTTATATGTTTTGTATAATGTCGATGGCAATCCACTACCGCCTAAATCATATTTGGCCAAGAAACTATTTACGATTTTACGCAGGTGGAGGGCATCATCCCGCATCTCTAAAACTGTTGTTTTACAATTCCCTTACATTGAAAGAATACTGTTTTTATTATACCGATGTATGTTTATTGCGTACATGCTGCTGCCGAATGACATTTCTGAGGCTGTGATGTGGTCATATGCGGTGATGGCTTGCCATCGACGATAGCTCGGCAGTTTGTCATTATGTGTGAAATATTTCTGCAAGCGTACATTTACTGATTGTTCCTACTGCCCGTAGTCATTTCTTTCTCGCTGTTTCCTTGTGCAACTTCAAATAACTATCAGTCAGAGGTATTTCACTTTAGGTTACAACTCATTTCTCTCTACCCGTTGAGTCTGTTTTGAGAAATTATGATCTTTTGCCGATATGTGGAGGTTACAGTTGGTACCCCAGTTTTATCCTCATTCAGTTCCAGCTTCGTTTTTTTGTACTGTTGTCAACCCTTGAGAAAGGCTTTATCTGGCATTCTACCATGTAATGTTTGATCTTTAGCGAGTTTGCCTATTCATATCTCTTGAATGAAGGAATGTCTGGTGAAGACGTGACTCACATATAGAACTTTTGGGAATTGTGTAGGATTTGTGGTCTTCACCGAGAGTCAAAATGTTACATCTTATGTTCGGGTCCCACGGCCCGTTTTACGATAGGCCAGGCCCCGCCAAGACAGCCCGATGGGCGGTGGAAACGGTTTCGTCCACTGTGGTCTGGGGTGGCCTGTCATCGTCCGTCCGATCCGTCGCGAGTCGGTAACTTCAAAGGTGCGGCACGACGGAGCCCGACTGCATTACTTGATATGTTGGGTTGGCGGTAAAGACAGACCGATTCAGGCCGACACGAATATCTAAATTTTTTCTTGAACAGGTAATCAATTCGCTCGAGCTTAGGAGTCGAAAGGTTGTATGTAAATTGGCAACATTAGTTTTCTTTCTAATAGATATAGATCACACTCGTTGGGATCATCTGTTCAGTGGTGTGTTCGATTGTCTTTGCTTGGTGGCTCGGAGCAATAATATACCAGGAGGGAGCGCTAGTGTGGTCAGGATTAATGATTTTTTCCTGACTGGGGCGTAGCTAGTGCTAGGGTATTTATTAGCGTTGTGACCGCTTTGAAAGAACTGCTTCTTTTGGCAACAGTTCCTACTTCATTCATTGTTCATTGAACAAATACTTCAATTGAAGTCGGTAGTTCATTTTAGCGTTCATTCATTTCAATAACTTCATTTCATTGAAAAAATACTTCAATTGAAGTTGGTAGTTCATTTTAGCCTTTATTTATTTGATTAACTTCATTTCATTGAAAAAATACTTCAATTGTAGTCGGTAGTTCATTTCAGCGTTCATTCATATCATTGAAAGAAGTACTTCAATTTTGCAGCAGTACAGTCGGGAAGGCATTAAAAACGAAGGAACCAGTTCCAGTTCCTTTCGTTTTTAAATCTATACCGGCTAGTACGTGATTTTTGTGGCGAAGAACCGGTTTCAGTGCTTTTCGGCGAGGAACCAGTCTCAGTTCTTTTGGTTTTCAAAGCTCTACCGACTAGTACTTTTTATTTTGGCAAGGAACCGGTTCCAGTTCTTTTCACTTTGTAAACTCTACCGACTAGCATGTGCTCTTTCGGCGAGGAACCGGTTCCAGTTCTTTCCAGTTTCAAAGGGCTACCGACTAGTACGTGATTTTGTTAACGAGGAACCAATTCCAGTTCTTTTCGTTTTCAAATCTCTACAGACTAGTGCGTGCTTTTTCGGCGAGGAACCGGTTCCAAAAAAAACTGAACAAATAAGCGGATAAATTCTAATCTCTTTTTTGCGAGTTCGACTTCAATTGAAGTGTTCATTTTAAAGAACTAACAATTCGTGAAACATTCACAAAACATTGAAGTTTTTCCCAACGCTAGTATTTATACATCCATTCATAGCACATGTAGACATAATGTTTTTGTTTATTTGTTAAATACACTCCTAACTTAACTTAACTTAAATCCACTCTTTCACAGTATTGTTATAAACAAAAATATAGTATATAACCTAAAAAAACGTTGAGTTATGTCCAGTTTAGTCGTATATCAAAACGTGTGGGCGGAGACGCGGGAGACGGAGAACATTGTTACATCCCTAAAAGCGGTGTGATATTTTGCGAAATTTTTGTTTTCTCTTTCTCTCTCATGGTGTACGGTGTAAAAACCCAGAGGAAATGATTTATCGTAAATTTGTATAAGTTAGGTAAAAATATTTAGCTCTCTCTCCATATATATTCTTGCTCTGAGCTGGGTGGTCACGTCTTGAATAAGCCATTTTGGGTTAGAACGTAATTCAAAGTAATTATTACTAAATCTTATATCAATTAACATCACTGATTTGAATTACGAACAGTTTAATACTTGTTGAACATTTAAAAAAATTTCCACCGTGTGTTGACAATTTATGACACAATGTGGTGCGAATTAAGCAGCGCGGTTATTCATTCAAATGACACCGGTGATTCATAGAAGTGAACTGGATATTTGTGTCTTTGTATTATAGTATGTACATTTCTTGTAAATGATACTACTCCTTGACTATGTTGGTAAAAATGTTACGATCCTTTCAATCAAGTACTCTATTTTGTTGCATTAGGTTGGGGTATTTCAAATTTCATTACATTTGATGGCTAAAAAAACATAAACACAAATGGGTTGAAAATCAACATTTGTCATCAAACATGATGGAGTTTGAAACACCCCGACCTTGGATATTCTTACTTTAAGTATAACTTAACGATGTCGCATTACAGATTTGAAGTCGAGATGCCAAAAGAAAAGGTTCGGAGATCGTCGTCGGGGATTTCGGTAGGGTAAGTTGTGCCCCCTACCCGGCCCTCCCTGACCCCGTCCCGGCCTGCAACCTCTACGAGTTCCACCTTGATCCGGCCTGAAAAACCCTCCTTTTGCGGGCCCTGGGAGGTGCACCCGTATGACCTCGCACCCTCTCCTTGCCTAAGCAGCCTTGCTCCTCGAAAAAAATCTGAAAGGAAGAAAATGAAGTTATCCGCTGATGTCCTGGTTCCTCCTTGCCCTCCTTCACCCCCCTTCCCTCCTTCGCCCCCTTCACCTCCTTGCCCTCCTTCGCCCCCTTCCCCTTCTTCCCCTTCTTCACCTTCTTCTCCTGCTTCCCCTCGTACCCCTCCTTCCCCTGACACCCCACTTGCCCCAACGGCCCCGATATCCTGTAAAATTCCACCACCCTCTATCCAAATTTTAACTGATTCCACACTTCTCCCTTATTATCCCCCGCCTACTCCAACCCCTCCCTCTCCTTGCAATACACTTCTCCCTATGTACCCGATCCACCATAGCACCCCATCTACCTCTGGTACCCAACTCCCCTCTAATGGCCCCCTTCCTACCACAATGGCTCCTTCCCGTGACACACTGCGCCCTACTATGGTCCCACCTCCCCTTCCACCCTCCATTTCCCCTTCAGTGGCCCCACCTCCCCCTCTCCCCTCCATTGCCCCGGGCAGTGGCTCCACCCTCCCCCTCCCCCTCCCCTCTCCATTTCCCCTGCAGTGGCCCCACCTCCCCTCTCCCCTCCATTGCCCCGGCAGCGGTCCCATCCCCCTCCCCCTCTCCATTTCCTGCAGTGGCCCCACCTCCCCCTCCCCCCCTCCATTGCCCCCGGCAGTATCCCCACCTCTTCCGCCCTCCATTGCCCCTGCAATGGTTCCCGCCCACCTCTCTCCCCCTCCCCCACCTCCTCCACCTCCCTCCATTGCTCCAGCACCGTCCCCACCTCCCCTTCCCTCTGCAGCGGCACCGCTTGCCCCCGGCACCCAACCCCCTCCGGGTGGCGTGTCTCCCTCCGGTGGCACACTTGCTCCGTTGTCTTCCCAGCCTAAGCACCTCCAACGCGATGTGACATTCTGCTTCGACTATCTCAACTCTGGGTGTCGCCGTCAATTTTGCAAATACTATCACGGAACGCTGGCCGAGGAGTTGCACTTCAAACTGCACGGCAAGTTACAAGGTGAGTGTTTCTATTTCAGCGCTATTGCTTTTATTATTTATGTGATTTGTGTCTTTTCTCTCATCCATTCTATAAAACTAACAACACGTTGATATCCGACCAAAGAAATCAAAAAGAACGAAACATGTGTTATTTTTAAATTGACCATTACAATATTAGCCTGGGGACGTTGTTTTAACTTGTTTAAATTATTTCTACGATCTTGTTTCCTATGATGGTGGCTTAAATTCAGGTATAAATAATACAACTCAATATTACTTACACGTATCTCAGCAAATTTTGAGTCCAACACAGTACTCACACGGGTGCATTGCTTCCATACAGCATGTTTCAAACTTGTTTTTATGAAAGTAAAAACTTTCAGTTATTTCAGTTTTTTTTTTCGAACTAATGAATAAAAAAACACACTTTTCGAATATTCAAAATACAAATGCAAACACTTGTTGTCCCTTTTTCGCTAATAACAATAAGTGAGCGTAACTAAAACCAACGATTTTTTCTCAGTGACTTTTCGCAAAGACATCACTGTCGGAAGTATATACATATGCACTAATACACACAATCATGTGTTGTTCGCATCAACTCTAACTATGCGACCTAAACTTTTGTCTTCTGTTTTAAACTGAATTTTTTTTCAAACATCAATAATGGTTTTTTTTTCGGGTTTATATTTTTATATAAACCCGAAAAAAAAATTACTTCAATTTTGCGAGTAATAAAAATGCCATATTTTCACAAAAATGCTGCAGTTTTGAAACCAATTATTATATTTTTTTTATAAATTATGAAATATCATTTAGCAGTCGATTTTTTGACTTAGGTAATGTCTATTTTTCTTAAAAATAGTTCATAGCTCTATTTTGGAGTATTGTCGCTTGAAACATACATCCATTGCTGGGTAGGATTGAAATGCTGCTACAGTAACTAACATGTGGTACAATAATTTATTGCATTGTAAACATTTTTGCTGGAAGCGCTATTTTGGGAGGTTTACACCAGAGCACTTAAGGTTTTTTTTTGTTTTACAGTAAAATTCACAAGTCTTCAATGCTCTCACTGAGTTGCCTGAAGCGACAAAAAGCTAAAAAAAAGGCCCAAATTTGAGTTGCTTGAGTTAAGCCTTCTCCCAAATGATAAATATATTTTAGATGACTGAAGGCCCACAAAAGTCTTCAGAATCAAATGAGAGTCAGAGCATTCGATGCAAAAAAAAACTGATCTAAACTGCAAACTTAACTCATTTTGACCAAAGTGTCGCATAAGCCCTTTTGCCTTTCCAGCGACAATATTTTCTAACGTGAAATATTTTAGCTCTTATTAATATCTGCAAGTCAGGATATTTGTGTTCGAATTAATTTCGCCTGATTGCATTTCAGTAATTCAATCATAAAAGTAGCCATTTCCAAGAAATATCTAGAATGTCTTTTGTTTTATGTCTTATTTTATTAATTTAGCTTTCAAATTCTTTGTCAACAATATTCCTTTGAATGAAGACCGTTGAAATATGAGAAATATTTTTTATGCTGAATATCCTATTTCGAAATTCAACCATACAAGCATTTTCCAGGAAAATGTCAGACCAGAGGTTTCATGTTTTTATACTTTTAATAAATATCTATTTACAATATTCAAATAGTCTTTGTGCTGCGTAAGATGTCTCACTAACAAAATACTTCTTCTAAGATAATATATTTTTTTTAAACTTTGTTTTCGCAATAATTTTTTTAAATAAAAACAAGTTTTTAATATTTTCGTAGAAAGCAATCACGGATGTGGTTTGACATTTTCAAAGAAATTAAAAAATAACTTTACATATTATTATTTCATTTGTTTAGAATTATTTAAATTTAATTGTCCTGTTGACAATATAATTCATGCATATTTTTAAACCTAAAAACTAGTTTTTTTTTTATTAAAGTGTTTACAATTATTTATTTTCATTTTATTTAAAAAACATGTATTACTGAGGGGCAATCTTTTTCACCCTAAATTATTTCTTGAAAAGTTGATTTAGTGTTTTATACACTTTTCTTTCATGAATATGTTGATACATTTAAAGATTATTGTTTCAAATTGTTTCTAGTTTAATGTACACAAACACTGTGATGCACAAAATTCTCCGTTTCATTATAATAATCATTCAAAAGTTGACAATGCTACCGAACTGTTTTTGTAGATTGCTACCTTTGCTTCTAAGCCCCTCTACTGTAAGTTGGTGTAGTATTTTGCATTTAATTATTACACACAATTACGAGTGCCATTCTTTGCAATTTGCCTGTTCAAAGATTGGTCGACTGCAGAGATATGTATGTTCATTGATACGTCTATAACCATAAATTATTAATAAAAGGTATAAACTTTTGAGCCACAAATTAAAACTGTTCTGTTTTTAAATGTATGTTTACTTTGGTAAATTTAATGTTTATTACAGTGTAAATGAAGTTTGTTATATTTTTCAGCACCGAATTTGAGTATCCCACCACCAAACTTCGCCGGGAACTCCACAAACAGGTATTTTTCTTTTTCAATAATTAATTAAGTTCCCCGACCTTACCTCAAGGGCGCTTTGAAATTGAAATAATTGTCACCATCATCATGATATAGTACCAATGGCCATGTTTTAAAACATTGACATTGACATAAAAATACTCCTGCCTACTTTTGCACCTTTATCAGAATGAAAGCTGAAAATGTGCTTACATCTTATAAACACTAATTTTCTTGTATTGTTTAGAATGGTGCCAACCAACCCTCCAAAGATTCCAATGGCCCCCTTGAACAGGCCTGTCTCGACGGTCTTCAACCCCATACGGCAGTCATTACAACCAGGTAATTGTATAATAGAATTCAATGATTGTTAGAAAGAGCTCTCTATTTCGAGTATATTTTAATCTCTTGTATTATTTTATGTTTAGGTGGAGTGCGCTACCCGTTCAACCCGCCCTCCAAATATACTGATAGAGCGATGCTTTACAAAAACCACGTTGGAAATGCTAATAAGTTAGTTCAATTATTTATCAATTAAACCTATAATAATTTCCCTATATAATTAGAATTGTAGGGGTTGATGAAGAGATTTTTAAGTATCCATTTGGTGTCCGTTTGTGGAAATTCAACTGAGAGTGTAATGTGGCCTGAAATTGAAAATAGTAATATATGCATACATATGTACCTACATAATTGAACTTTTAACCTTGTTAAGAGTATTTAAATACTGATTATCTTTTGAAGTTAATCCAATATTTAAATGATCTGTTGATTACTTTATATTTAAATTTCACTTTTAACCTCTAGTGTGCCGGAGGTGCCAATTGTCACCGGGCATTCATCATTATCTTTTCATGAGTTTTTATCCTTTAAAACCTGTCGTTCCCATATTTAAATGAACCGTAATTGCTTGTCAACAAAATAATCAATACATAGAGATATTTTGCATAGCGTTAGGTTCGGTACAAGTCGAATAATAAATAGTTGAAGTTTGCTTACGTCAGTGTGGCAGAAAAAATCTATTTTGATAGTGACATTACTGTTTGTATTTATTTTATTTTTATTTGGAAGGAAATTTATTCAGCCACACGAAAATACAATCAAACAACAAAAAATCTTCACATTTCTTAATCAAAATTAAAAATAAACTATTTTCCGAATATAAGTGGCTATTCCAGAAAAACCACTTATACCATTATAATACAATAATGAAAGCCACTAAAGAAGAAGTAATGGTAAAACAAGTGTCTATATATTTTTTAAATTATTGAATTATTTGCTTTAGTGTTGTATCGGCCTTCCCTCCAATGGCTCCAGCAGGCCCTCTGAACATGCCTGCCCCCATGGCCCCCTTGCAGCCTGAGTCGAAACCCACTCCCATGCAATCAGTACAACCAGGTACTCAAATGCTATCACGAGAATGTCTATTTAGAGACTTAAAAATGGTAGCGTTCAATCTGTTGTTATAAAGAGTTCTCTAACACTTGAGTATATTCTAATCTCTTTTCTATTATTTTACGTTTAGGTGGAGGGTGCTGCCCAAACAACCCACCCCCCACACATTCAGCAGGAGAGATGAATAACAAAAGCCACAGTAGTTTGGCCACAGGGTTTGTTGAATTATTTATCAATTAGACTAAAAATATTTATTTTTTTCACAATTTATTCACGTTTAACCTATCTTTTTTAGTGAAGTGTCAGCCATTCTTCCAAGGCATTCAGATGGCCCCCTGTACATACCTGTTTTAATGACCCCGAGCCAAATGAAGCTAGTACAACCAGGTAGGAACTCCAATTCAATAAAAGGAATTACATCAATCAAATATTACGTGTTGCCATATCAATGTAACACAAAAATCGGTGAGATTTCGATTATTCATAAAGTTTTCTTTCAAACACCGAATGTCTTTTGGGAACATAAAAATTGCAGAGTTCAAACTGTTGCATTGTGATTGTTATAATGAGTTCTCTAACGCTTAAGTATATTCTAATATCCTTTACACTATTTAATGTTTAGGCTCAGTGTGCTGCCCTAACCACCTGACCTTCCAAAACTGTCCTGCGGGAGTGATGTCTAACGGAAACCACAACAAAATCCCTAAAAAGTAAGTTGAATTATTTATCAATAAGATCAGTGGTATATAAATTTTTCACTGCATCTTCATATGCCTCTTCATATGCCTCATCTTCAGGATTTACTTTTGACTTAGGATCTGAATCTCAGCAATAATATACCAGGAGGGAGCGCGTGTGTAGTCAGGATTGTTGATTTTTTCCTGACTCGGGTGTGGCTTGGGCATTTATACATTCATTCATAGCACATGTCGACATAACATTTTTGTTTATTTGTATAACCAGTTTTTCACAGTATTGTTATAAACAAAAATATAGGATATAACCTCAAAAACCGTTGAGTTATGTCGCACAACAAAGCGTAGTGGGCGTAGTCGCCGGAGATGCGGGAGACAGAAAACATGCTTACATACCTAAAAGTGGTGCTATATTATGTGAGAACTTGTCCTCTTTCTCGCGGTTTACGACGCAAAAACCCGGAGAAAGTGATTTATCGTAAATTTGTATAGGTTGGGTAAAAATATTTAGCTCTCCATATATATTCTTGCTCTGATATCTGAATGCAAAGTGTGTACATACTCAAATATTATTGTAATGTTTGTATTGCCTGTTTTAGGGAGGTGACCGCCACCCTTTCGAGGGCTCTAGAGGGTCCTCTGGACACGCCTGTCTCAGTGCCCCCCATCCAGCCAGTACAACCAGGTACTACAACTCAATACATAAACTTAATTCTAAATTATACCAATCAAATATTAAGTGTTAATAAGTGTATTAATGTCAAGGTGTTGTATGCTGCCCAAACAACGTGCCCCCCGCATATCTTGCGAGAGAGATGTCTAGCGGACACCATCATGGAATGATCGAAAAGTTTGTAGAATTATTTATTTATTGGACTGATAATATTTTATCACTTTTATTTATTTTGTTCTGTTGAACGCAGCAGGGCTTTTACATACATTATAAGTAAATAATATAATTAGCTAACTAAAAGGTTATAGAAAAAGTATTCAAAGCATACAATGACATAGTGTGAGCCCATAAGTTAAACAATATATAACAGTAGCATAAAATAAGATTAAAAAAACTAAAACTATATTTACTTAGGTTGGTGTGTTATAAACTTTCGTCACATTTCAATGGTTAGCGCCATTTTGTTTTTTTGGCATTTGACCGGTCCCCGTTAAACACCAATTGTCGGTCCGTTTCAACTTTTGAACAAATTGTGTTCAGCTGGAAAGCATAACAGCCATGTTGTTGTGCTTGTCAGCTGACCACAATGTGTTCGAAAGCTGAAACGGGCGGACAATCGGCGTTTAACGGGGACCGGTCAAAATGGCGCTAATCATTGAAATGTGACGAATGTTTGAAACAGACCAACCTTACTCTACATTAATGTGTAGGATTCAGCAATGTGCTAGTATAGATTAATTTTGTTTTAATAATAGCAATTGCCATTTACTTTTATGGTTGTCATCGGCGACCTGCTTACTTTTGTGGCTGTATCCATCTGAAAGGGCAACTTAAAAACTTAAGTAATTTGAAACTCTAATCATGTGTATAATAATTATCTATCATCTGCTTTAGTGGAATGTCGGCCATCTCTGCATGGCCTCCAGCGGGCCCCCAGAATATGCCTGTCTCAGTGGCTTCCAACCCCATGCAGCCAGCACAACCAGGTACCCCAACTCAATACATAAACTTAATTATAGCAATCAATTCTCATATATTAACCGTTTTAGTGCTAAGCAATTTTGGCAAAAATAAATGAAAATTGCTATACACATATTGATTAATTTAGAGGAAAAAATAATGGTGTCAAATAAAACACTCTAACTTAGACAAATATCAATCAATTTTATTAATTATTTTTGCATTATAAAGATAAAATGTTTATTGTTTATTAATGTTTATTAAACATAAAGTGATATCAATATTATTGTATTTTATTTCTTTTAGAAAATAAAAAATCAAAAAAAAATAGCTCAACAATTATGTTTTGCCGCACAAATAGCGTGTAGGCCTTTCCTACAGCGTACGCAAATAAGGCGGGATCGCTTTATCCCACTCCCCTCTGTTGCTACACACCTCGCACTGGCGTAAGTTACGTCCCGGTAATTTTTCCAGCGCAAATTTTTTCTTTGATGAAGATGGTTGTGTTGACACGCTATTTTTATGATTCATCCACTCCTTTTCGAGATCCTCAATAATTTTCGATGTGAATTGGAGCCGGGTCATTTTTTTTTCGGTAGTGTTGGAAACATACAAAATATAAGAGTTGAGTACCATTCTTCCAAAAATGTTGAATACTACTTTTTTCCAATATTTTAGGGTTCTTCGCTCGTCCAAATACACGTACAACATTTTGTCAGATTCGTCCACACCTCCCATGTATTTGTTGTAGTCATCAATCATGCTTGGTTTCACTTTTTCGTTTTCAAATTTCCCTTTCTTTTTCTTGATCGTCACACTATTAGTATCTGCATTGGATGAAATCAATATGACTGGCTTTGGTTTGGACTTTTTGTCTCTGAATGAACACATCAAAACATTTTCATGTGCTAGGTATTTGGCTTCTCCTACGATTGCTTTCTTAGCTTAAAAAAACGATAAAAGTTATTTTTAAATGTATAAGAATGCACTCTCATTACAAATTACGCGCGAGGTTAGCGTACGTGGACTCCCGCGGAGCACCGAAAACACACTGAAACTCGCAGCGCTTTTGCGCTGCGCCGCAATTTTCGATACAAACGATCGCAGCGCTTTTGCGCCGCGTAGCATTCTAACGGTTAAACAAAATCCCAAAACAAAACTAAATTAAACCATTTATATGAATGGACTTACGTGTATATGTGTGCATCGGTCATATTGTCTGCAATCACCGAACACTGTGCCGATTGTCAAATATTCTGGTGCACTTATATTCATGTTAGAAAAGCCGTAAAACTTTGTGGAAAGAAGATTCAATATTTTGTGTTTACGTAATATTAGTCCGACACCAAAATGAAACATCACAACTCCTTACAGTATGGTTCTCTGGATTTTTCAGTTGACGGTACAAATATTTTCTAATGTTTCGTGGCAGATTTTGTTTTACGGATAATCCCAATGGCGTATCTGTGGAAGGTGTGGGATTTGATTTTGTTGAAATTTGTGCTGAATATGTGGCTATTATTTGACGGATATTATTAATTGGAAATCTGCTAAACTAATATTTTTTATGAAGCCAATTTATACAGTGACTTTTTTGTACCACTTAACAGATTTTCGCATACAACTTAAATCGCTAAGCATCATGTCTGCTTTATCTACAATTCCCATATATTTATTATAATCAATGATGTATTGTGGTTTTTTTTTATTGGAAAGCTAGTCATTCTATTTGTTTTACCAGTTTCAGTAAAAGTAGCATTATGTAAAGTAGTTAGCATGTAAACTTCACGTCGATCATGCCATTTCTAATAAATATTATATAAATGATTCGTTACATCGCACAAAACGAACATTTTTATTGCAAACTGATGACGTTTTGGTGGAATATATTTGAAAAGCAAGTGCCCTTTGAAAGCAATGATGCTTTCATCTATGAATGAATTTTTAAAGGGCTTCATCGTGTTTTTTTAAATTGTACGTGTGATCAATCATCATGCTGATTTTAAATAGACGGTCGGTACTTTGAGTCAATGCATTGTCAGAGAAATGAAGCATCTATTTTGCATCTGTCTCTCGCCATTGTTTGTCCAAATATAGGGCTTAAAAGAAGCGGATCTGTAGACCAATGTTCCATTTCTTGTCATCAACATTCTGTTTATTGTGATTTTTTATGAAAAAAAAATGTAACGCTTATAATATTTCAATCTTTATGTTTAGGTGGAGGGTGTTGAAAAAAAAATGTAACGCTTATAATATTTCAATCTTTATGTTTAGGTGGAGGGTGTTGCCCAAACAACTCGCACTTCACATATCCCGCTAGGGAGGTGTCCAACGAAAGCTTAGATGAAATGACCAAAAAGTTTGTTGAATTATTTATTTATTAAATTGATAATATTTTGATTTTTTTACAATATCATTATGTCTTATCAGGATTTATCTGTAACTTAAAATCTGGAAACTCGTGAGCTCTAGTATTATAGTAATGATTGTATTGTCTGCTCTAGGATCATATCAGCCATCACTCAAAGGTTTCCGGCGGCCCAACTGGACATGCCTTTTCCAGTGGCCCCCAACCCACAGCCAGTACAACTAGGTAATAATTTCTTATCTATCAAGATAATGTATTAAGAGTCTTTAAAATGGCAGCGTTCAAAATGTTGCATCGTAATTGTTATAATTAGTTCTCTAATGCTTGAGTATATTCTTATATCATTTTATGTTTAGGCGGAGTGTTCTATCAAAAAAACCTGCCCCCCACATATCTCGCAGGAGAGATGTCTAACCAAAACTTGGGTGAAATAATCAAAATGTATGTTAAATTATTTATTTATCAAATTGAACATATTTTTATTTTTTATATCCTCATGTGCTAATAATGTATTGTCTGCTTAAGGTTTATTGCGGCCATGTCTGCAAGGGCTCCAGCGGGCACTCTAGACAAGCTTTTCCCAGTGGCCTCCAACTCCATGCAGCTAGTACAAACAGGTACTAATTTCCTATCTATCAAGATAATGTATTTAGGATTTTGAAAATGGCAGCGTTCAATCTGTTGCACTGCAATGGTTAGAATGAATTCTTTAACGCTTGAGTATATTCCAATATATTTCATGTTATATATTTAGGCGGAGTGTGCTATCCAAACAACCTGCCCCCCACATATCTGGTAGGAGAGATGTCTAACCAAACCTTAGATGAAATGGCCAAAAAGTTTGTAGAATTATTTTTTTATCAAATTGTCAATATTTTATATCTTCATATGCCTTATCTGGAATACATATATCTTCATATACATATATATGTATAACTTAAAAACTTGAAACTCGTGGGTTCTAATATTATAGTAATGATTGTATTGTCTGCTTTAGGATCATATCGGCCATCACTCAAAGGATTCCAGCGGGCCCCCTTTACATGTCTGTTCCAGTGGCTCCCATGCAACCAGGTCCTGCGGCCCCCCTGTACATGCCTGTCCCAGTAGCTCCTATGCAACCAGGTCCAGTGCAACCAGGTCCAGTGCAACCAAGTCCAGTGCAACCAGGTCCAGTGCAAACAAGTCCAGTGCAACCAAGTCCAGTGCAGCAAGGTTCAGTGCAACCAGGTCCAGTGCAGCCAGGTCCAGTGCAACCAGGTCCAGTGCAACCAAGTTCAGTGCAGCAAGGTTCAGTGCAACCAGGTCCAGTGCAACCAGGTCCAGTGCAGCCAAGTCCAGTGCAACCAGGTTCAGTGCAACTAGATTCAGTGCAACAAGGTCCAGTGCAGCCAAGTCCAGTGCAACCAGGTCTAGTGCAACTAGGTACTAATTTCTTATTTATCAAGTTAATGTATTTAGAGTCTTGAAGATGGCAGCGTTCAATCTTTTGCTTTGCAATCGTTAGAATGACTTCTTTAACACTTGAGTATATCTGTTTTGTATATGTTTAGGTGGAGTCTGCCGCCCAAACAACCTGCCCTCGACACATACTGCAAAAGAGATGTTTTACGAAAACTTTCTTAGAGAAATGCAAAAGTTAGTTCAATTATTTATTAATCCATCCGATAATAATTTCTCAATAGAAATAAACTATAGGCGTTCATTGAGAATTTAAAAAGTGTTGGTAATTTAGACTTAGTTGTCTGCTTGGTTTTCCATTTGTCAAAACGCAACTGAGTGTGTATTATTGCATGAATTTTAAAATAGTAATATCTACCCACATAACTGAACTTGCCTTCTAACCTTGTTAAGAGAATTAAAAAACTGTAAATTTTCAAGTCGTTTTTAATCATATTTTGCATCATTTTCAAGCCAATGAAAGCCGCTACATAAGAACGCAATGGTATAAAAATTGACACCATTTGTTGTAATAATAGCATCTGCCAGTTTTCAGCATTGTCATTGGCTAGAAAAGTCCACTGAAAGTTTTTGCATCTGTATCTGAATGTAGCTATTTTTTTTGTAATTATTGTATTATCTGCTTAATGCTTATTGCCGCCATCCTCTGCAAGGGCTCCAGCGAGCACTCTAGACATGCCTTTCCCTGTGGCCCCCAACCCCATGCAGCCAGTACAACCAGGTACTAATTTCCTATTTATCAAGATAATGTATTAAGAGTCTTTAAATGGCAGCGTTCAATTTGTTGCATTGCAATTGTTAGAATGAATTCTCTAACGCTTGAGTTTATTCATAACTCTTATGTTTAGATGGAGTGCCCTACCCAAACAACCTGCCCCCCACATATTCTGCAGAAGAGTTGCCTAGTGGATATCGCTTTAAAAGATATAAAAGGTTAGTTATCAAAAAATTACTCATCAACCAGTAAAAGCCACTAAAAAGGGAGTAATGGTAAAAAAATTGTCGCCATTGTTGTAATGGTAACAATGGTCATTTTTTGCATCATTGTCATTGGCTAGAAAAGTCCACTGACGGCTTTTGCTCCTGTATCTGTATATTATGCTTTTGTATTTTCTACTTCAGGGATGTGCCAGCCGTCTCTACAGGGGCTCCAGCGGGCCCCCTAGACATGCCTTTCCCAATGGCCCCCATGCATCCAGCTCTAGTGCGAGCAGGTAATCATTTGCTATCTATCGAGAGAATGTATTTGGAAATACATATATGTATATTTAGAAACTTCAAAATGGCAGAATTCAATCTATTGCATTGCAATTGTCAGAATGAATTCTCTAACGCTTGAGTATATTCATATTTTTTATGTTTAGGTGGAATGCCCTACCCTAACAACCTGCCCCCCACATATTCTTCAGGAGAGTTGCCTAGTGAAAATCGCTTTAATGGAACTAAAAGGTTAGTTATCAAAAAGTTTGTAAAAAATTATTTATCAGACATATTTTTTCAACCAGTGAAAACCACTAAAAAGGGAGCGATGGTAAAAAAATTCTCGCCATTGTTGTAATAGTAACAATGGTCATTGTTCTTATTATTGTCATTGGCTAGAAAAGTTAGACTACTGACAGCTTTTATCCTGTCTCCTGTTTCTGTACAAGCTTTTGTATTTTTTACTTCAGGGGTGTGCCAGCCGTCTCTACAGGGGCTCCAGCGGGCCCCCTAGGCATGCCTTTCCCAGTGGCTCCCATGCACTCAAATCTCATGCGAGCAGGTACTCATTTGCTATCTATCAAGAGAATGTATTTGGAAATACGAGGGGGTACCCAAAAGAAACCAAACCAATGTTGTGGTGGGCGGAGTTTTTGTAGTACCGCGGTCTATCGCTGGGAGCGTATAGAGCTACCATTTACGAGTCAGTAAGCCGCGTCGTAACTAAAGAAGGTTCCGTTTGGCTTGTGTGGATTTTTTAGTGACCGCTGTTGTTGGATCCTAAAATCAACAATTTGCTAGGTCATAACTTGATCCCTTTTTGTCCTTGAACTTAACCTTCCTTATCTTCCAATTTGTTCTACTGCCATGCACTATTTGTATGGCTGGATAAAAATGTATTGAACAGCCTGTAACAAATGACCCCCACCCCCGGCAACGAAACACAAGCAAGGACGTCAAGAGCGGCGCGTAATTCGATTCCCGCCGCAGTCAGTCAATCAATCGCACTCAACTCGTCCACAATCGCTGGGACCACCCAGGGACAGCGCCTCGGTTCGCATCCGTATCTGGAAGATCCCCACTCAACTATCATTGCTCGGGCAGATAGGTCGGCCCTTATCGCAGACACGGAAACAGGTGAGCAAATTGGCACAAACATCTAATCCCATTATTTTCCCAGATATATCAAATCCTCCATCAAGTATTTCATCGTTTTACAGTCCATTTTAAATTCATTCACGTCTTTCCAAAACTGATTCGCAGTTTCTGGATCGAACAGCTGTTTTGTGTGCTTGTCGTTTTTGATTCTCGTGAACAGCGCGCTGCAGTAAAGTATTGCTTCTTGCTCAGAAAAAACTGGCAGAGTAACTCTTGAAATGTTAAAAACGGCCTACAAGGATGACGCTATTGGGAAAACACGAGTGTTCGAGTGGTTTTCACGATTCAAAAGAGGTGAAATGTCAATTGATGATAAAACTCGCTCTGGTCGTTCTTCCACGGTCGGGACCGATGAAAATCTTGAAAAAAAATTGTGAAATTACCCTGAAAGATCGACGCCGGACCATTGAAGAAGTTGTGGAGCTGTCTGGAGTGAATCGGAGTTCACAGCGAATTTTAACGGAAGATTTGGGGATGAAAAGGGTGGCTGCCAAATTCGTGCCTTGACTGCTCATCGCTGAACAAAACAAAGTCGTGTGGAAGCATGCTTTAAAAGAAGAGTTCCAAAATTATCCAAACTTTTTTCCAAGATCATTACAGGTGATAAATCATGGTGCTTATGACCCTGAAACGAAAGAAAAGCGTTTTGCCGACGTTGCTGAGGTGAAGAAAAAAACCACAGAACAGAAGACGAATTAAAATGTTTTGAACAATGGAATTAAATATTTGGCAAGCGTATTAGTAGCAGTGGAGATTTGAAGGGAATTAAAGGTTTTTTGTTAAAAAAAATTAAATTAATTTTGGTTTTTTTTTCGGTACCACCTCGTACATTTATATATATATATATATATATTTAGAGACTTCAAAATGGCAGCGTTCAATCTGTTACATTGCAATTGTCAGAATGAATTCTCTAACGCTTGAGTGTATTCATAACTTTTATGTTTAGGTGGAGTGCCCCACCCAAGAAAACTGCTCCCCGCTTATTCTTCAGGAGAGTTGCCTAGTGAAAATCGCTTTAAAGGAACTAAAAGGTTAGTTGTCAAGAAGTTGGTAAAAAATTATTTATCTGATATATTTTTTTGTCGTCATTGTTTGTAATAATAGCAATGGTAATTTTTTTCATCATTTTCACTGGCTAGAAAAGTCCACTTACAGCCTTTGCACTCGGATCTGTATATGCTTTTGTAATTTCTATTTTAGGGTTATGTCAGCCATTTCTTCAAGGGATCAAGCGGGCCTCCTAGACATGCTTTTCCCAGTGGCCCCCAGCTCTAGTGCAACCAGGAATGCACCAGCAATGCACCCAACTCTAGTGCAACCAGGTACTCATTTGCTATATATATTGTATTTGGAGATACATAAATGTATATTTAGAGTCTTCAAAATGGCAGCGTTCAATGTGTTGCATTGCGATTGTTAGAATGAATTCTCTAACGCTTGAGTATATTCATAACTCTTATGTTTAGGTGGACTGCCCCACCCAAACAACCTGCCCACCACATATTCTGCAGGAGAGTTGCCTAGTGGAAATCATGTTAAAAGAACTCAAAGGTCAGTTGAATTATTTATCAGACATATTTTTTCAACCAATGAAAGCCACTAAAAAGTGAATAATGCTAAATTAATTGTCGCCATTGTTTGTAATAATAGCAATGGTCATTTTTTTCTTCATTGTCATTGGCTAGAAAAATCTACCCATAGCTTTTGCACTTGTATCTGTATATGCTTTTATATTTTCTGCTTTAGGCTTATGTCAGCCGTCTCTACAGAGCCTCCAGCGGGCCCCCTAGACATGTCTGTCCCAGTGGCCCCCATGCACCCATCTCTAATGCAACCCGGTACTAATTTCCTATCTATCAAGATAATGTTTTTAAGAGTCTTAAAAATGGCAGCGTTCAAAGTATTGAATTGCAATTGTTAAAATGAATTCTCTAACGCTTGAGTATATTCATAACTCTTATGTTTAGGTGGACTGCCCTACCCAAACAACCTGCCTCCCACATATTCTGCAGAAGAGTTGCCTAGTGGAAATCGCGGTAAATTAACTCAAAGGTTAGTTACTTTATTTATCAGACATATTTTTTCAACCAACGAAAGTGACCTAAAAGGGAGCGATGGTAAAAACATGGTCGCCATTGTTTGTAAAAATAGTAATGGTCATTTTTTGATCATTGTCATATAAAAGTCCACAGATAGCTTTTGCACCTGTATTTGTGTATGCTTTTGCACTTGTATATGCTTTTGCACCTGTATCTGTATATGTTTTTGTACCTGTATATCTTTTTGCATCTGTATCTGTTTTCGCACTTGCATCTGTATATGCTTTTGCACACGTATCTGTATATGCTTTTCCACTAGTATCTGTACATGCTTTTGTACCTGTTTCTGTATATGCTTTTGCACATGTATCTATATATGCTTTTGCACCTGTATCTATATATGCTTTTGCACCTGTATCTGTATATGCTTTTCCACTTGTATCTGTAAATGCTTTTGTACCTGTATATGCTTTTGCACTTGTATCTGTATATGCTTTTGTATTTTCTGCTTTAGGGTTGTGTCGGCCGTCTCTACAAGGGTTCCAGTGGGCCCCCTGGACACGTCTGTCCCAGTGACCTCTTTGCACCCTGGTCCAATGCAGTCAGGTACTTGATTGTTATTTTATGTTTCAAGTTAATTGAGTATGTATGTACAGTAAAACCTTTTTTTTTGGTTTTTTAAAGGAACTCTCATTTTAACACTTAACAATGAATTTTGTCGCTAAATTATCACAATCTAAAACTAGTTTCCTAACTTTAACTGGATAAAACTTTTTCTGCTTAAGTCAATATTCCCTACTATTAATTTAATAAGAGATTTATGAAATAATGACATATTCCCTCGAAAATCGAAATTTATTACAAAAGATGACCATCGCTATTTCTTTTTTAAAATATAACATTGATAGAATATTTCTACGACAAATTGACATCCATCATGCCTTGTCTGGCAAATGCCGATTTACCAAATAATGCTACGTTTTTCTCCGTTAATCGAAATTTCTTTCTAAAAACTTTACATTGCTTGAATAGTCACTCATAAATTGAAAGCGCACTCCCACAGCGCGCCTTGCGACCCGCCAGCAAAAACAATTCCACGAAAAAAATAACAAATGTATAAACAAATATCCGTATGGCATAAATTATTTGTTCTAAAAGCGTACAAAAACATTGGTATACTAAAAGGTGGTGCGATTACAACATTGGCTCATTTCAATTTTACGCAAAGGCGATAGTGTCACCCCGCTGGTGAGTATCCAGCCAACTTAACTAATAACCCAACAGCGGAGAGTGGCGCCGCCCATGTCTCTTTCTCACACTATTCTTGTTCTATATAAACTGAGCGAGAAAGTGTGACTGCTGAGGGTTGCAAAGGTTTTTTTATCTTATTTTTATTACGGTTGTAATATCGTCGCTGGAAAGGCAAAAGGGCTTAAGCGACACTTTGGTCGAAATTGAGTTAAATATGCAGTGTTCGATCCAGAAATCCCGAATCGGTTTCTGGAAAGACTTTAAATGAATTAAGTGGACTGTAAACGGTGATATACTTGGTGAATGATTTGAATACTCTGAGGAATTATAATGGTAAAAGGTTTTTACGCCATTTTGCTAACCTGGTTTGGATGTCTGCGAGGAGCGGCCAACTTCCCTGTCCGGGCGTTGATTGTCAAGTGGAACTTCCCTGTCCGGGCGATAGTTTTGAAGTGACTGAGACCGGTGTCGACAGTTCGGACGACCCGATCTTGTGTTGTTACCCGATAATGGGGGTCATGTCACAGGCTGGTGAATACATGTTTATTCAGCCATGCAAATAGTGCATGACATTGGCGCAAAATGGCGTGTAGGAATAGGTTGGAACGGGGTAATAATGAACATCAGATTTGGACCTATCAAAGTGTTGATTTTAGGACCCAACATGCAGTTTTGATCAGTTTTTTTCTGCATCGAATGCTCTGACTCTCATTTGATTCTGAAGACTTTGGTGGTCCTTCAGCCATCTAAAATATATTAAAATGATAAATATTTACCATTTGGGAGAAGGCTTGATTGAAAAGACACAAGTTTAGGATATTTTTTTTTTAGCTCTTTGCCCCTTCTGGTCACTCTTTGAATCCGACCAGGTATTGAAGACTTGTGAATTTTACTGTAAAACAAAAAACTTTAAAGTGCTCTGGTGACCATATAATGTCAACTTTGCAGAAAAAGGTACATCCAGGTAGTCTAGTCTTGGGTTTTAGCAATAATTTCAAGTAGAGCTGGTAAGTAAAACTAACATACGACCTGGGACAAAGAAAAAAAATGTAAATTGGGGTAAATATTTGTACTAGAATGTATAGAATGAAATAATTTTAAATAAGGGAAACATTAAACTGAATTTTTCCAATAAATTCAAATCTCATCTTTGTTACTTAACGTTAAGGTGGAGTGTGCTGCTCAAACAACCTGCCCCCTGCACGTCCCGAAGAGAGGTCAACAAGAAACCCTAATGAAGAAGCTAACAAGTTTGTTGATTTATTTATTAATCAAGTCCATAGAAATATACGTAATTTTAGGGGTTGCTTAAGAATTTTAATAAGTGTTCAAGTTAATTTATGTTTCGATTTGCCACACTTCTACTGGGGAGGGTATTGTTACAAGAATTTGAAGAGATACTCAAGTAATTAAAATGGCATTATTTCCTTGTTGAGAGAAATTTCGATTAACCATTTAAAAGTTGTTACAATATTGAAATGATAATTATACATAATGTAAAGTACCTAAAGACTGTCTAAAGTCATAATGAAGGTCATCAATTCCGTGTTAGCTTTAAAATTTCACCTTTTCAACATAAAAAACCCGAGAACCAAATGAGAAACAGCTTAGTTGATGAGGTCATCATTCAATTTTTTTTAACCTAAGAGACTTTGTCCAAATAGCGGTTTTTTAGAATGTGCTAATCAATATAAACACTATTTTTTTCATTCAATGCAATATATGTATTATGTATTATGGAGAAATGTCTAAAATCTGAAACCAGTATTTATGATGGCTATAGAGATATTAAAGTTATTAGAAGCAATGTGTAGTCGTTACACATCATAGTTAAGGAAAGGTTAAAAACAGTGGCACCTTTTTTATGGTTGTCATTAGCTTCGTCCAGATACTGCGAGGCTAGCGCACGAGCCATTCCCAACTAACAAATAAGTTAATAAATAGTTAAAAATTAATGGGAAGGGCCGAATATATTATTGTCACAATTGGTTTCAAACACTTTATTTTGCTCTTTTGAGTGCAAAATTATTTATTTGCTTTTGAAGCTAGTGGCTAATAAGTCTCCTGGTTACTTTTGCGTTTGTATCCTAAAGGAACTTTTAGCTTAAACACTTTTTTTATTTAATATTAACAATTGTATTGTCTGCTTCAGCGGCTTGTCGGACATCCCTTCACAAGCTCCAGTGGGCACCCCGGAGGACTTGTCTGTCTCAACGGCCCTCGTGCCTCTAGGGCCAGTACAACCAGGTACGTATTTTCTATCTTATTATACGAGGGTACGAGACATGTTTCTTTCACAAATACAGTAATAGCTTGTGACTGAGAGCATATCTTCAATCGTCACTTACTTGGAGTAAGAACGAGAGATAAAGAGACAAGACAAGTTGTCACATAATATCGCACCACTTTAGGTATGTAAGCATGTTTTCCGTCTCTGGCGACTCCACCCACTACGTTTTGTTATGTGACATAACTTAACGGTTTTGGAGGTTATATCCATTTTGTTGATAACAATACTGTGAAAAAGTAAAATAAACAAAATATTATGTCGACATGTGCTATGAATGGATGTAAAAAGGTGTGTCTATGAAAACCCTAGCCACGCCTGAGTCAGGAAAAAGTCACCATCCTGACTACACTGTTCCCAAAGCTATCCCTCCTGTATATTATTGCTCTGAGGTCACTTCTTTCTGCGGGTAGCACCTAGTGATCTTAGACAGCTTAGAGTGGTACCGACCAGACTGCTTTTTTAATTTGTTATTAGGCCTTCCTCATCCTCGGAGATGCTGTCTAGTAGGTCTATTTGAGGAAAGGAAAAAGTGAACCTGTTTTAAAAGGGGTGAAGTACAGAAGCTGACAAATTATTCTATAGTCGAGCTGTTGAGTATGAGAACGAGTCGTGAAAACACCCGTTCTTATCAGGCAAATGTTAACCGTGTACAAATGTTGGTGACTCGTTCTTGTATGTAAAATAGACCGGTTAGTAGCTGAGTGGAAAAACGCGTCGGATTCCCACCCGGGCGTCGTGGGTTCAATTTCTCTGCTAGCTAAATCCTCCGTCATTGCATAAGCAACATTTTTTGCTTATTATGATGGCAGTAGAACTTCAAATATTGTCGGTTATTCGTAACATGGCAATGTTTGTTTTTCTTTAAAAAAAAAAGGCCGCTCAACTGGAATGATTTGCCGGCCTCCGCGTTTCCTCCCTCCTACAAAATGAGCCTCTTCAAGACCGACGTTCGCTCCTTCCGTTCCTCAAAAATACCCTCCACACAACATCCCTAAATATGGCACAAGCCCTGAGGGAAATTATTTCTCTCGAGACCTGTGTGAAAAAAAAATTTAGATCTCCAGACCGGAGCTGACTGCCAAAAACCAACTAAAGTAGGGCTGAATAAATATACCAGCGAACAAAAGGCAGCGTTCAAACTGTTGCTTTTCGATGGTAAAAATTAATTCTCTAATGCTTGAATGTACTAATTCCAATCTCTTTTATAATATTTTATGTTTAGATGGAGCGTACAACACAAACGACCAGCTTTCCACACTTCCCGGCGAAGAGGTTTCTAGAGAATATTATGATATGATGGCGCAAAAGTAAAAATTATTTATCAATATCAACCGATAATATTTCATACTGTAATACATACCGGAATCACTTTCAAAAGTTATGGTATATTTTTTTCTTTATTCATTATCTTTTTTTTTCAGTTACATTTTCATAAGATCAAGCGACCACCAAACTGGGCACTTGCCCACGTTATGACAGTCGGACTTTGTATCCAATATAGATTAGATAATGAAATAAAACTTAGTAAAGTTACATACGATAAGTTGAGCCGTAGATGCAGCTCCGTAAATTTAGATAAATAATAAATAAATTGTTAAATAAGTCCAATGTTGATTGATGTTCTGACATTTAAACTTGTATTTTTTTTATAGGCTTAACCAATATGATGGATTTGTGCAATTCTTGTGGATGCAGAATAGAGCTCAGAAAACGAAGGTAAATATGTTTTACTCTCAAATCATCTCAGAATGAGTTGATGCTGTAAGTAAGTCCAAAGTCATGGTGTTTGAAAGAGAGAGTACGAGAACAGCGTGCAATATAGTTGTAAATGATAAATACTTGGAGCAAGTGGATGAGTTTGTGTATCTGGGAAGTATGTTTATGAGAGACGGAAAGGTTGATAATGATATTGAAAGATGGGTGAATGCAGGAAACTCCATTAATGGAGCACTGAACGTTGTTGGCGCAAATAAAATATTGTCCATAGAACTGGCAGAGGAAGGATGAAAGTAGACTGAATGCTGTGGAAATGAGATCCCTGAGGCGTATGTGCCGTAAAACCATGTATGACTGTGTTAAAAATGTGGATATCCGAAAAGAATGCAAGGCTGATGTGAGCGTAATGAATAGGATCAAGAAAGGGACGCTTAGATGGTTTGGGCATGTAGGGCGAATGAACAAAGAAAGGAGTGTGAAAAGAATATATATGATGTGAAAGTGAATGGAAGAAGTCGGAGGCGCCTGAGGAAAACATGGCACGATCAAGTGAATACTTGAATCGGGCAATGTAAAAAGCCAGAATAACAGAAGAGTATGCATGAGACAATGTATGAATATGGATGAAGCTAAGAGTGTGTGCCAAGACAGAGTTGTATGGCGGTCCATCCTCTCTGCTTACCCCTGCAGTAAACGGCATGATGGTTAGTTAGTTCTCAAATCATAGTTATGCGCCCAGTAACAAGATATATAATAAATACAATACCACATTATTTTAACTATATAATAAACACTTGAATACCACAGTGCGCGCTCTTCTAGTGAGCTGTTCTCGAAAGACAACATTAATACAGTAATTCATCCACATGCTAAGCTTAAAGTTTAATAGTGAATACTGCACAAGAGTCCCAACTACGCCCAACCGTCTGGAGCCAGTAGGACTATGGCAAACTCGATTGGTGTATTTTGTGAGGCTGAAGGTAGTGGGGAAGGGATGGAAGTGAGGCAGAAGAAAGTTGGGAAGTACCTGGCTATTTAAATCTGGTCACCAAACGCGGCTAAAGCCATTTCGTGTATATAAATATACTATATATTATTTTATATGAATTGATTGTGAAAACACTTGTGTTTATTGAATCAAATTTACTTGTGCACGCCGTTATTTGAACCTGCTACCTCAGGATTCTTAGTCAAACGTTTAAACCTAGCTATTTTGTTTGCAGAGATGCTCAAACTTTTTTCATTTCTCAGAAACCTTTCCTCCGTTCCTTCCGTCACTTTTTTTTTCACGGAAAAGGACACTGTTTACGAAATAACTAATGATTTATAAATCGTAAAACGTTTTGATATAATTAATCAATTTGTTTTATAACTTATATTTCAGCTTGAAGTGAGATCAACTGTCATCTGCGAACTGTTGGCAGAGCTGATAAGAATCAACACTGTCGAAGGAAATTGTAATTCTGTGAGTTCCCTCAGCCATAACTTTTAAACAATTATTTATTTAGACTGAGTTATTATCATTAAATTTGAAATCTTTGCCACCACTTACGGAAATGAAGATTGTGAAACTCAAAATCTTTCCATTTCAATAAAACACTCTTTACAAAATGTTTTTTTTTACGATTTGTATGAAAGCTTTTTTGTGTTTATAGAATGCTTCGTAAATGAGCAAGCAACGGGGTCTGTGGAACTATTGCATACATATAATCTTGCCTTGTGCAGTTTCATATTGGATATTGTTAGACATACAAACTTTTTTTATTACATTAGGTTAGGTTAGACCTTGGTGTAAGAATAAACATGAAGAGGTACCTTTGCGAAACAGTGAAAAAAAGAGACAAATTAAACGATAGCCTTTTAGTTACCGCCCAAATGGAATTTGGACATTTTTTAAACACATATTTGAACACATTAAACAAAACAATATCAATACACCATTAAAATGATTAATAAAGTCAAAATACCATACAAACACTAATAACAGAAGGTTTGCCTAAATAATGATGGAAGATTTTCGTTGATTTTATCTCTTTATATCATAAAAAAATATGAAAATTGTAAAGTTTGGCCGAAAATATTTCAAACTGTTGAAATACCTCTGAAAAGTGATGTTATATAATTTTTGTTTGGTCTTATTTGAACATTCATGCGTAGCACGTATCACCATCATGTTTGATTTATTTGTATAACCACTGCAAGTTTTTTAATCAACAAAAATATGCGAAATAACCTCACAATCTGTTGACGTAATTTATGCGACTCGATGATGTGAAGTTAGCGCGGACGGAGAACATTCTAATATACTATGTGAAGACTTTTCTTGTCTCTTTCTTTCATGGTATTCAACTTAAGTAAATAAAAATACATGTATGTATAACATTCACATTCAAGAGGTGATTTCAACTTCCTTAATGAGATATTGTGTACTAATACCAAGGTTATATAGACGTTTTATTATCGTTCAATATTTGAAGTGATTTAGATATATATTTAGCTTTGTCTTGAGCATAATTCAATTCTAATCTTCCTCTTCCCCATCTCCTTCCCCTCCCCACTACCTTCAGCCTCACAACGTACCCCAATTGGGGATGCCATAGTCTCTCTGGCTCTAGACGGTTGAGAGCAGTTGGGACTCTTGTGTGGTATTCACTATAAAAAAGAATAATGCTGTGTTCTGTTTTTTATTATCAATGGCTTCAACATTTATTATCCGTCTTAGTGCTGAGAAGCGCTATCGCTCTCTTAGGGTTCTCCTAAAGTGCGAGGAGCGCGATATAGGTTTGCTTACTGCAGTGTGTTAAAAAATTATACTGTTACTATTATTTCAGTTAACATCAAGCAATATAACCCCATTAGAAAATGAAAGGATTGCCGCTATAAATTCTGAAACACCCTCTACATCATCAGACCAAAACAGAAGTTTTGATTTAGAAAAATCGCCAAGACATAATTTACAGAAGTGTGTAACTTGTAGTGAGAAAGTTTGGGGCTCAGTAAAAAGAACAAGTTTTATTTGTCCAACGTGCCAAAGGGGACTTCATCGAGCTTGTGCCAAAAAACATTTGTGTGATGCATAAATTTTGTGTTTATTTTTTTTTCTCAGTATTTTATTAGTATTGTAAGATTTTGTAAAGGATATACAATTTAAATAGAATGTTAAGAATCTGATAATATTTGAGTGAGCTAGTTATAATAGTTAAAAAGGTAATAAAATTAACCGTTTCGGTTTGGCGATTCGACAAACGTTGAAAAAGAATGGTCGGCACTAAAACAGTTAATTAATTTATTACAAAAGGATGTTTATTGTCCTTTATCAATTTAAGATTAACTGTTAACTGCATTCCAAATAATATAGAATAACGGGTACTTGCATAAGAGCTTATTTTTTTAAGTCTTTTTTCAAACTAGCTTTATTTGCACATTTAATGAAATAGTTAAGACTATTTTAAATTCCTTTAAATATGTTTTATTTGTACCTTAACTTTAAAATCCTTAGTAAAAGCAGTTTATGTACAACATAACTAGTTCATTATACAGAATTATAATTGAGCAAGAGTAAAAAAGTCTAATTAGTATTTTATAATTTTAGTATTTAATCAAGTTAACTGTTAGAATTTTAACATCGGGAGCTTAGGATCACAGGGGCCTATCTCTGTCAGTTTTGCATACAAGATAGACCCCTATTATCCTAAGCCCCCAACATGTCATCATACATTATAACAAAAATAGTAATAGAATGTTTGTATTATGTTTTTTTTTTTGTAATATTGTTTGTCACCATATGAAGTATTATTGAGCAAGAGTAAAAAGTTAAATTAGAATTTTTTAATACTAGTATTTTATTAAGTTTAATTGTTAGAATTTTAAGATCGGGGGCTTAGGATCGCAGGGGCCTATGTTTGCCTGTTTTGCATGTAAGATAGGCTCATGTGATACTAAGTACCTAACATGTCATTATACATTATAGCAAAAATAGTAATAGAATGTTTGTATTATGGTTTTTTGTAATATTGTTTGTCACCATATAAAGTATTATTGAGCAAGAGTAAAAAGTCAAATTAGAATTTTTTTTATATCAGTATTTTATTAAGTTAAACTTTAAGCATTTTAAGATCGGGTGCTTAAGATCACGGGCCTATGTCTGCCAGTTTTGCATACATAATAGGCCCCCGTGATGCTAAGTCCGCAACATGTCACTATACATTATAGCAAAAATAGTAATAGAATGTTTGTATTATGGTTTTTTATGTTGATTTTTTTTTAATATTGTTTGTCACCATACAAAGTATTATTTAGAAATATTTCATAAAATAATTGTACAATATATATTTTGATAATTAATTGTAATGACAATGTGATAATTATTTTTGTATGAAAATGACAATGTTGTGTCTTAGAATGTGATAAAATAATGATATTCAAAGAGAGATTTAGACTAAAAAAAGCTTTTTTTCTGCTTTGCAATTTCATACAAACTAACCAAGAACTTTTGGTACAACAAATATTAATTTATCAGATACCATGGCTTATAGAAAGTCAGTAAAGCACATGATATATTTGTTAAAAACACGATAAAAAAGTACAAATAACATTCCACTAGGAAAATATTATTTTGGAGAAAAAAAGACTTATTATTGGGGAGCGTACTAATATGTTTATTTTAGTTTGACTAATTATATTGTATGGAAAAAATGACCACTGGAATTGAACCCAATGTGACGTACAATATTTGAACATGGGTGCATGAGTTAGCCAACAGCCCTTTGGTAAATTACTACTTGTTCAATTTAAGTGGGTTTTTTTTAAATTCTTTTTTTTAAGTATTTGACACTTTAATTTGTTGGAATAACTTTTTTTTTTAAATTTTCTACCAATTGGGTATTTCGCACTAAACTTGTGTAGAATATGTTCTTAACGAGAAAATACGGTTGAAATATACATTTATGAAACATCCGTATATAAGTAAGGACTCAACATATTATAAATAATTTTTTTGAAATAGTTTTCCATTTTAATTCCTTGAACTATTTAATTAGTATAGTATTAAGTAAGCACCCAATTCTTTTTATTTTATTAGTTCTCTCGTTATAATTTTTAATTTTTTTCCAATGTTCATGAAAATAAAAAAAATTGTATTAGCATAATATTTTTTAACTGTAATTTTCCATTTTTATTCCTTAAACTATTTTATTGGTATAGTATCCAATACGAAATGTTTTATTTTATTTATTATTTCTCTGGTAATATTTTTTTTTCAATGTTTAAAAAAAAAAAAAATTGTATTAGCATAATATTTTTTAACTATAATTTTACATTTCTATCCCTTAACTATTTTATGGGGATAGTATTAAATACGAAATGTTTTATTTTATTTATTAGTTCTCTGGTTATAATTTTTTTCCAATGTTTATGAAAATAAAATAAAAAATGTATCAACATAATATTTTTTAACTATAATTTTACATTTTTATTCCTTGAACTATTTAATTGGTATAGTATTAAGTACATATTAAAAAAAATGTATTAGTATAATATTATATTACACAAGTACAAATATTTGTTTTTTTTTCGAGACTGTTTTATGTTTTTTTTTTTAACTGATTTTAAAACGTGTTTTATTAATTTATAAGTAACTTCTTACCAGCTTTGACATAAAATATATTAAAAATATTTTTAAAACATTCCATTTTTTTTATTTCAATATCACCTGTATCTTGATATATTTTTTTAATTTGACATATTGGGCACTACTGTTATTTAAAACTTTTTTTTATTCAGTACAAAATTGATCATCAATAGTCCTGATGAGTGAATCAACACTTTCAACCGAAATTAAACATAAAAAAAGAAGAAAAAAGGTTTGTATCACAGTTTTTTGCTGAATTTAAATTGTACACTTTGGAGGTTTAGGATCACAGGGGCCTATTTCTGTGGGTTTTGCATATAAGACAGAGCCCTGTGATGCTAAGCCTCCGACTTAAAAAAGCTTATAAACTCGTACTTATTAAAATCTGCATTTGGATGTAATATTATTCTGTTTTAATTAACTCCGGTTCTTAATAACTTAAACCTCTAAAATATGGCAAATCATGCAAGATTTTGGGCACTGCTCGCATCGCTTCACGGACAATTGTCATTATAGGTTAGGATACTATGTATAAGCTTAACATGGTACGACCATATTGACTACCTGCTTATTGACACTGAAACATTATTTCTCCAATCATCTGTCAGACGAAATTGCATTTTAACGCACGGTCCGAACTTAAACTGGCACACATTAATTTAATAAGTACTTAAGCTTATGTTGATCTATTAAATGTTTTTGTAGCAAGTGTGGAGGACTTCATCTTCGTTGATGTCCATTGAACTGAAATGGCGAGGGGAGGATCACCAGAAATATCTGACTGCTTGTGAAAACTTGTGGAAGGCCTTAAAGGAAGAACATCGGAGGGAAAGAGAATATCGTAAGTGTATTGTTTATCGTAAGGATTCTTTGAGTGTTTTTCACTCTCTAATATAACGATACTCTTCGGTGGTACACGTGTTTTTGGACGCCTTTGTCAAAAACAGTTGACGGCCTCCATAGTTGAGTGGTAAGACGCTCGACTACGAATCCAGAGGTCGCCGGTTCAAACCAGGTGTTTGCAAACAAATTTTATTTGATTAATGTGTGTCATAACACATTTAATTCATACGAAATAATATTTAGAAAATTTTCAGCACGTTCCAGAGTGGTAGTTACTAAAAGTATCGCCCTGGTGAAAGACCACCATTCAGAATCGAAACATTGCTTGAAATGGCTTCAGCCGTGTTTTGTGACCAGATCTGAATAGCCAGATACTTCCTAACCTTCCTCTTCCCCATCTCCTTCCCCTCCCCTCTTCTACTGGAAGCAGTTGGGACTCTTGTGCGGTATTCACTATAAAAAATAAATAAAAAGTTGTTTTGTTATCAACTGTCATTTATACAGACACCTCAATGTTGCTTGTACAATTTCGAGACCTAATTATCTTTTAAACATGTAATTATTCCTTTCTATCGTGAGACTTAATATTTATGTCTGAAAAATCTAGGCGTTTTATCTGACTGCAGTAATTTTAAGAAGTTATTTATACCCACACCATTTTTCTGATATCTGTTTATTCCTTGGAGTAACAATATATGGAGGGAGAGCTAATTCTCTTTACCCAACCTATACAAACTTGGGATAAATCACTTTCTCCGGGTTTTTACGTCGTACACGAAAAAGAAAGAGACAACAAATTTATTGACGAAAACTAAAAATAACAAAAGTGTTTCACATATATTAATTTCCTATCTTACTACAGATAATATCTGCAAAAAATTCCTCTTCAAAGCCTTATTTTAGAAGTTGTATTGAAAAATCTAAAAAATAGCTCGATGTTGGAGCATAGTTGTGTGAAATCAAAAGGTTCCATGTTCCAGACAAGTACTTCCTCGGCAAGCTGGTGGCCGAAGTGGGCCCGGCCTGGTACCAGGAGCTGTCCAACCCGCAGCGGAGAAGCCTGTCCACTCTGGCCCTGATGATGCACATGGACATAGGCCAAGGTACTCCCAGCCGGGTGATGAGGATTCTGGCCGACATAGGCATTCTGCCACGCTTCAAGGGCAAGACCGTGATGGGGGCTCTGTACAGAAGCGACGAGGACCCAATCATGTTCCTTGTGGAACTCTATAATGTTATTTATAAGAATGATCCCAGCGAGGAACAGGACAGTAAGTTGAATACTAATAAAATATCTTCTTCTAGTGCCCTCTCCAATACTATTATTGAGGCAATCTACACCTTATCTCAGGAGCAATATGCAACACTTTTACCTCTTGGGGCCTGTGAATAATTGGACGATAGATATGATTTGGCCCTACAGTCTAAAAGTTTGCGCATCACTGATACTAGAGATTTTTTTTAATAGTGAATACCGCACAAGAGTCACGACTGTTCCCAACCGTCTAGAGCCAGTGAGACTATTGCATCCCCAATCGGGGTATGTTGTGAGGTTGAAGGTAGTGGGGAGAGGAAGGAGATGGGGAAGATGAAGGTTGGGAAGTACTTGGCTTTTCAAATATGGTCACCAAACACGACTTAGGGCGATACTTAGAGTATCTACCACTCTGGAACGTGTCGCAAATACACCATATATATTATTTTATATCAATTAAATGTGTTATGTCACATATCAATTAAATGAAATGTATTTGCGCACGCCGTGTTTGAACCTGTGACTTCTGGATTCATAGTCGAGCATCTTACCACTCGATCAAAATTTTCATGTGCTTTACTTGTGAAATAATGTTTGTTCTGCAAAGTTTTTCTGGGTGGCAGTCTGCAGGGTGAAGATTACCCCGATGATAGCCAACCTCCAATATGAGGGGGTATCAGAACAAGAAGACCTTTTCGTATTCCTATACTCTGGCTACTGGAGCTTGCAGACAGCGAGATATAAGAATACATATGTCCAAATGCACACTTATATATAGTTTTGGATTTCAGTATGCGACTAATATTCATTCTCAATGTTTTTTTTTTTCAGATTACATCCTGGAGCAGAAACTTTTAATATCAGCCATTGTGTTTCTGGGCATTAAAGATGTTATCGAAATGCTGGACCGACAAACCAAATACGTGTGGCCGCCCTCCAAACCATTCAAGGCACCACGTATGTAATTACAACTTTTTTTTTGTTTAAAAGAAAGATAAACATTCCTGGGTTGCAAATAACCTGACAGTATTTGAAAAACTCCTACTGCCATCATAATAAGCGGAAGATGTTTCTTGTGCAATGATGGATACTAATATTCCACTAGTCGTTACCGACGTACACAATGGAGTGCTTATACCAACCCTGATGTATGGCAGTGAGGCATGGAACTGGCAGAGGAAGGATGAAAGAAGACTGAATGCTGTGGAAATGAGATCCTTGAGACGTATGTGCGGTAAAACTATGTATGACCGTATTAAAAATGTGGATATCCGGAAAGAATGCAAGGCTGATGTGAGCGTAATGAATAGGATCAAGAAAGGGACCCTTAGATGATTTGGGCATGTAGAGCGAATGAACAAAGAAAGGAGTGTGAAAAAAATATATGATGCGAAAGTGAATGGAAGAAGAAGTCGAGGACGCCTGAGAAAGACATGGCACGATCTAGTAAATCAAATACTTGAATCGGGTCATGTGAAGAGTCAGAATAACAGAAGAGTATGTATGAGACGATGTATGAATGTGAATGAAGCAAGGAGTGTGTGCCAAGACAGAGTTGTATGGCGGTCCGTCCTCTCTGCCTACCCCTGCAAGGAAACAGCGTGATGGTTAGTTAGTTAATTAGTTGTTAGCGGTGAAAAATCAGGGGATGTAACTTGACTTGCCAAGAAAAAATTGTGATCTCAACACAACGGAAAATGTTTCTAAGATGTTTAATTTGCATTCATCCAAATAATAAAATCTGCCTATTAAAGTTTCTATTAAAATGACCAGTTCTCGTGTAGTTAGTCGATATCTTTAATGTATGGTATATTTGCGGCACGTTCCTGAGGGTAGATACACTAAGTATCGCCCTGGTGAAAGAGCATCATTCAGAAACGAAACGTTGCTTAAAATGGCTTTAACTATGTTTGGTGACCAGATCTAAATAGCCAGGTACTGCCCAACCTTCCTCTTCCCCATCTCCTTCCCCTCCCCACTACCTTCAGCTTCGCAACATACAATACCCAATTGGGGATGCCATAGTCTCTCTGGCTCTAGACGGTTGGGAGCAGTTAAGACTCTCGCGCGGTATTCACTGAAAAAAAATAGTTAAAAAGCTTCGAACGGGTGTTCCGTTATATTGCTCGATGGCAAAGTGTTTGTGTAGATGCGTACAATATTTGTTTACTTTCAGGCCGCCGCAAGAAGCCGGCGCCCCCGAAGTCGGTGTACCTGACCCCGGACCCTTTCATCCCCCTCATCTCCACGGCCATGTACACCCCGCGCCCCCCCGCCCCTGACCCCCTGCCCCTGTCCGAACAGACCATGAAACAGTTTGGACTCATGACGGTTATTAGCATTAGTTTTATTTATTTTTATGAAGTTACATACCTAATTAAGGCATCTATTATTATTGTGGTTAACATCTGAGCTGGAAAACGACATTTTTTTAAATTATACACACTGCACTGAAGAAGGTACGGTTGTGTTTGAAACTAGTTGACTTTAAAAGCAAATAAAGGGGTGAAATTGGAGGCTTTGTACAGAAAAATGTCTATTTTTACCGCCCTTCAAATTAGTGACAAAAGTTATTGTAAAAGCTTAACAAATTCTAAGATCCAAGTATAAGTCACAAAAAAAGAAAATGCAACTCTTAATTCAGCGGCCGGCCGGAAGTAGCTGGAGAATGTTGAGATGTTTATTATTAAATGTATTTATGTTAGAGTAGCAGAGACGTCCATACCATGGTCGAGTGGTAAGACGCTCAACTACGAATCCAAAGGTCGTAGGTTCAAATCCGGCGTGGGCCAATAATGTTTATTTAAATAATATGTGTCATAGCACATTTAATTCATATACCATAATAAAAAGTATATTTGCTGCACGTTCCAGAGTGGTGAAAGACCACCATTCAGAATTGAAACGTTGCTTGAAATGGCTTTAACCGTATTTGGTGACCAGATCTGAATAGCCGGGTACTTCCCAACCTTCCTCTTTCCCATCTCCTTCCCCTCCCCATTACCTTAAGCCTCACAACATACCCCAATTGGGGATGACATAGTCTCACTGGCTCTAGACGGTTGGGAGCAGTTGGGACTCTTGTGCGGTATACACTATAAAAATAAAATAAAAGATACATTTTCGATTTTTTTGCGATTTATATAGCTTTAAAAATGAATCTTAGAAATTGTAACACTTTTACGAAAAAATGGTTGCTAGTGTGGATGGCCGTCAAAGCAATTTTGTACACAAATCTCCATGTGTAAAAATTGGGCATGAGAATTGTATAACCTAAAAAAAAGATATTTTTTGACACTTGAGGATTTTAATTCAGTTAGAAAATGTTTGGTTCTTAAAATAGTTTACATAAGAATGTTGATGTTGTTGTTGATGTTGTTGATGTTGTTGTTGTCGATGTTGATGTTGATGATGTTGATCAATGGCAATTTTGATTTGTTCAATTTGTCATTAGAACTTTTATTTTTGTTTTCAGGACGATGAGGACGAGGATGATGAAGATGTAAGTTTCTTGAGAATTTAATAAAACTTTAATTTTATTATATACCTGCTAGCTTACTGTAAAGTTATTAAAAATATTAACACTTTCATTCTTTCAATTTCCAGAGTACCAAAAGTAGTGTCAAAGGTATCAAAAAGCCAGCAGTTGCTGAAAAGGAAAATGGTAATTTCATTGTTTATTTTATAAATTAGTCAAATTATTTTATGTATTATGTTTATATATATATATATATATATATATATATAAGTGATGGAATCTTTTGTTTCACAGAACCCGAATCAGTACACAACATCATTATGTTACCAACAACTAACCTCGATATGTGCAGTGTTGAATGTGAATGCATCAAATGGTTTGTTTCTTTCATCTTTCCTTTATTGATTATATTGTTTGCTGGTGTGTCACTCAATCACCTACACATCAATTGAATGATTAAATAATTAAATAACTGATTTAATATGTTTACATAAAATAATTCACGGTCAACTCGATAGTACAGTACGTCTTAGCAGTATTGAAATAAATGTACCTAATTCTTACTGTTTAAGACGCTATAGCAAATTCCACCTGTGTAAATTCAGAAAATAATATTGCCTACATTAGCCCTCTGTCTCAAATGTGCCGACTGTATAATAGGCTCAGAGCAATAATATACAAAAGAGAGCTCTGCTGTAGTCAGTTTTTATGAGGTTTGCCGGACTCGGCTAGACCTGGGCGTGGCTAGGGTATTTATACATCCATTCATAGCACATATCGACATAACGTTTTTGTTTATTTGTATAACCACTTTTTCACAGTATTGTTATAAACAAAAATATAGCATATTACCTTAAAAAACCGTTGAGTTATGTCCATTTATGTCGCATATCAAAACGTGTGGGTGGAGTCAACGGAGACCCGGGACACGAAGAACACTCTTACAATACTTTAAAGCGGTGTGATAATTTGTGAGATTTTGTTGTCTCTTTCTTTCTCATGGTGTACGACGTAAAAACTTGGAGAAATTGACTTATCACAAATTTGTATAGGTTGGATAAAAAAAATTAGTTCTCTCTCTCCATATATTGTAACTTCAAGATAATAGGATACAGTGTGCTGATATAGACATTTTTGTCAATGATTTGTACAGTTTCAGAAAGAATGTCCTGCTATTGCTTAAAAGTGTGTAACAAAGATTGGGCTAATTATATTGTGTTTATTTTTGTCTTCTTTTGTTTATATTATTTATCATTGATTGAGTTTTTGTAATTTTAATATTTAATGTATCCTTTCTATTTGTAATTTATTTAACAATGATTGTACACTAACTGGGTTTTTATAACTGGATGCTTTCACGTAAGTGAGAAGATCTGTTAAAACCCAGTATAAATAAATATTTTACGTAATATGTAATTACAATATTTTTCTTTAAAAAAAAAGACAAACTAAAATACTTGGCAAATGTTTGTAGCACCATTTTGTAAAATATCACCTCAAGGGCGCTAACGTAATATAATATTACTGTACAGCTAAAATAAATAGTAATATCATTTTGGAAAGCAACGACTTTGTGATGGAACACTAATAAAACATTGTATAGATACATTTTAATTATACGTCGACTAGTTCCAACACAATTAAATTTATCAAATACGTAAAAACAACAGCTTGATAAGAAACACGTAATGTAAATGTTGGAATTATAACGAAACTAGTTGGCGTGTAAGTTGAAGTGATGTACATAAAGTTATTGTGTTTCATTTAGTAACATAATTGCTTTTTTAAATGGTTCAGGTATCCGGCTATAGTGAGGTATATAAACCAGAAGAGATGGGAGGCGGAAGAGTTGAAGAGGTTGAATGCAAAGGCTCCGAAGAAAAAGTCCCCGAGAAGGGGAAAGGGGAAGGGTGGGGATTCAGCTTGCGAATCCAAATCTAAATCTTCAAAGAACGCCGGTGGAAAAAATAAGGTTAATCTTACTAGCAAATTAACGCGACAGATAGTTGTAATGAAAAGTTATAAATGTGTATGTTTTATTGTTGCAGAACAAGAGGAAAAAACCGGAGAAGAAGAGGTTCAAACATCCAATAAACATAAACACGTTTTTAAAAGTAAGTACATGATTAATTCTGTAGCATAATAATGCTAAAAGTACCAAAAGTTTAAATAGGAAGAAGGACTTACAAATGGCAACACTGACTGTTTTAACATGAATAATACGGAATTATGAATCTCAACGTTGTCATGTTGCATTTATTTGAATCGGTTATTTTAAGAGTTTGATTCTTTTAGAAATGAGGAATGACTTCATACTTGTTTTTAAACTTTGGTAGTCTTAATTCAATATTGGAAAAGGTTAGTGGACCGATGATTTCTGTGATTAAAATGAATAAAGTATATATGTAAATAAAACAGATAAACTTTGTTAAAAACCACTTTTATTTTCAATATTTTATCGACCAGTTTCGGGAGCACCCTTCCAACTTCAGGACACTATTAAAATTTTTATTTTTAAAATTTTATTTACAAAATATTGTAAATAAAAGTGGTTTTTAACAAAGTTTATCTGTTTTATTTATAAATATGGCAAGCCACAAAGTAAATGCTTTTTACGAATATGAATAAAGTATAGTAAGAACCATAAAGATTACAAAAATAAATCACACTTTTCAAATCTAAAATTGTTTTCCCACATTTATTTTCTAAGTTGAGGTGTTCAAAAACTTTAAACGGTGCTGATGGACACCTCAACCTATTTCTTTTTTAAATAATTAGTTTAATTTATTATTGAATAATATTAAGAGTCATAATAATTGATGAGTGCTAATTATTTATTTGATTTCAGATCCTGCTGGCTGAACAAGCAGAATTGAATATATTCATTGCGTCTTTACCCAACGCCTACCAGCTGCCCATTCTGCAGGAGTGGGCCCGCAGGCGCCTCAGGGGGGGCAACTCCAATGCAGAAAGCGGTATTCATTCAATTCTATTACAGTAATCCTTCTACTTACGTAATACGGGACTTAGGCAAATTCGCAGATACGTAATCGTTATTATCAACTATTCTAATGAGAAACAAATTAAAACGAAAGGTCCGACTCATTTCAATTAATGCAAATTTACTTCATCATTCACTAACTATTAAGGGTCAGCACTCAAGAATGACGCTAAACGTTACTTTGTAGCATTCTAATACAAGCAATACTACTAATGATTAATCTGCAACTTTTCTATTGGTCGTTAGAAAAATGTCTGAGGTTTCTGATGAATACAATTTTTTAACTGTAACCCTTTAAAGTCTATAAAAATCATACTAAAATGTCAAAAAAAGAAAAGGTGAATTTTCTCGTAGTATTAACAGATAAAGAATTTGTAGTTTTGCTTGTACTAGAAAGCCAAAAAGTGTGTATTTTTGAGACATTTTACAAAGTATGTTTTTTCTTTATACCTGACGGTTCTTTCGCCTGCTGAAGGTATTATCGAACAGACATTTTTACTAAAAATACATGTGATATACATATCTATATATATTTTGCCTAGGCCTTCCTCAAATGGGCCCGGTTCCACTGATTCTACCGGCAGGTTTTTTAGGTTGTCTCGAACTTCACAGAACTTTTGTTTATTAATCGAATACATTTGGGAACCAAAGTAATCGACTTCTTTTTAAAATCTGTAATCAATTCATGTTTTTTGTTTATAGAAAAGGTACGCCTTTCACAAAATGCGCGATGGCGATTCTTGCTGAGAGAACGCACCCGCATACCGGCTCCAAAATTACCCTTCTCCGATGAAAAACTGTTCAGCATGAACTGGAATATGCGTTCAAAAATTAATAAACTGGTAAGGCGTTCACATTTTATTTTTTTATTGATAGATAATCTTAGGCCAGGCGCGCACGGGGGACTTTTGTCACGGCAACAGTTTCGTCACTGTCACTGCCTTCCAATCGAGCACGCACACGGTGAGTGACTGTCACCGCCCCCATACAAAAGTACTCTTTACAGACACGGTGACAGTTTGTCACTCAAAAGTCGCCGGCCAGTGGAACTAAAAAGTCACCCTAATGTCACGTCGCTGCGTTCGTAGACCTCCATACACTCTTAGATTTGGAGATGGTGACGAAACTGTTGCCGTGACAAAAGTCACCCGTGTACGCCTGGCCTTAGTATACCTGGAGAGGGAGCACCATTCAGATTTAAAACATTGTTTGAAATGGCTGTTTCCGTGTTTAGTGACCGGATTTGCCAGGTGATTTTCAACCTTTCTCTTCCACATCTCGTTCTCCCAATTGGGGATGCCATTGACGCATTTTTATAAATATACTATGATTATATGTTCACAGGTTGAAGATTTGCACACAGAATATCATAAAAGGTAAAACGCAAGCTGATCAAAACCGGACAGCTCTGGTGGCCTACCATGGAAATGCAGAAATTCCCAAACAAGAATTTCAGGTGAATAAAGTTTTCATTTTGACTGACCTTCAATAATTAACGGCCCTCCTTACTAAAAAACAAATTCTTGTAAAAGTATTGCGAAATCTGAGATTCAATCGAAGATGAAAGTTATAATTCTTAACAAATTAAATCAAAATTTACATATGTAATATTTAACCTGATAGACGCCACTGTATCATATGTGATATTTTGATGGCGTGCCCCATACGTGCAACTGTCACAAATATGATCCATGGCTGGCGGCCTTTTAGACCTGTATTTATTTATGTATGTATGTAGACAGACTTAGTTTATAGCATTCCATATCTCAGCCTATTAGAGTACTAAGTACATTTTAGATAAATCATTATTTTTTGCTTTTAGGGATGTGTACTTTTCGTATGTTCCTGGAAGAGAGGAAGATATTTATGTGAAACACATTAAAACTGTAGAAGCTACTGGTTGATTCAATATTATTGAAACTGTCAGTATATTTATTTTTTTGAACATTTTACATCAATCCAATATGTACAACAAATATTTTACAAAAAAAAAAAATTTATTGAAACGAGGTTGAAGAAAAAATGCTGTGATTTTCTAATGTGTATAATTTGATAATTATTATTGTTTGAATATTTCATATCATTATTCACTGGGCATTAGGTACATAATTTTGTTCTTCAGTTTATTTGGCAATAAAACATTAAAATTATTGACAGGAATGTTTTATTATTTTTTAATTTAATTTAGAAACTAATGTTAACCTTATGCCGTTTTAACATTGTAACTGGATAACACTAAATAATTTGTTATTCGAAATTTGGGCTGTTTTCAAGTGCGTCTGAGCAAGTGAGCCATGCAGTATCGTATGTGATACTTTGTAATAGAAATATTTTTATGGTTTTCGGTTTATAAATCATCATTTTGGCTGACATTGGAATTCTAACCAGTTATATTTATAACATTGCATTTTAAAATGTGAACCGGGCTTGGTAGACGTCAATTTAATGGAGTAATAATAACATAAGTACAATTCATTATAACTTAACAACCGTGATGATATTTTAAATAATTTAAGTAATGGTTACAATATTCTTTCATAACATCTATAATTTAGTTTTAGAAATTATAATTATACTTACGCAATGAATTAATTTATACATGTTTATTATAATTAATCTTATACACAATTATTTCTTTTTTCAGTAAGGTTTCCAGAAACCTTTAAAAAAATTGTTTAATGATAGCACTGGATAATACAACGGTCTCATCTTAAATTAAATCACAAAATAAACTCACATTAATCCTACATTAAAATAATCCTATAATATCCATGAGTTTGTGTATATATTTTATATACACTTTCTGTTATCATTATCAGAGAAGAAATTTTGTTTATTTCAAATTTTGTCACGTAAGGAAACAATATTACAAGTATCATCCATTGAATGTAGTGATGTAAATAACAATTTGTCTCAATCATCTCCACTTTACACGTGACATGACCATGCAATAAAATTATTAAATATATTTCATATTCAATAATGCAAGCACACAATTAATTTATCACATACATAAAACATAGCGTCGACAGATAGTCAATTCCATCCAAGCAATAGTTCGGCGAAAATTCTCATCATTAGGGAAACAGAAATTCTAATGTGTCATGTATCCTTGTATAACTTTTCCACTCGTGTAGTTCCCACCACCAATATTTTATATTAGATTGTATAAGAACATTGGATTAATCTTATGATCCAAAATAAATTTCTTGCATTATTTTTTGGTAAAAGTGATTTTATGTACAAAACAAACCATTGATGGTGATGTAAATGCGAGGAATCTCGTTTATAAAATTCCCCTTTGTTTACAAAAATATTCGATTTTTGTTACTTGGTCGGTATTTTTTATTAGTTGACGATACATCTCATTTATACTTAGCCCGTCTTACTCATTAGATTCTTATGCGCCCCGGTTCAGCGTTGGTTCAGACAAACCGGGCGTTAAGCCAGTTTACCTTTGTAAAGTTCGTGGTTTTTTTTTTGTCAAGTTTTTTACTATTCCAACCTTGCGGCGCCCGTTACATTTACACCGTGTTTATAAGTTAGACGGTAGATTTTTATTGATTATAAATGTTACAATTACACGCTATTTTCGTTTTGTTTTAATAATATTGTTTCTTTTTTTATTCTCATCATGAGGTAAAGTAGTTGTGCCGCCGAAAAACACTTCATTGTATTTTTACAAAATCTAAATTTAACTTCTTTATTTTATTACTAATGTAAGTAAAGTAATTCAATTTGTCCGAATTTCTACTAATATATATAAACTATGCGTCAGATAGTCTTACTGTTTGTAATCATCACTTGTCTATTCATCCACAAAAAGTTGGATTTTTCAAAATACTGTTCAATTTGAATGAGACTTCGATTTCTTGTTTCTGGGAGAACAAGATACATAAAAATAGTTCCTAGCATCGAGGACACTCCAAAGATGATAAATAATCCGTGGATTCCTATTGTAACTTTCATTAAAGGATACATTTTGGAAAACACAAACAATACCAAGTTAAATATCATGAATATGTAACCGCCACACATTCCTCGTATTTTGGCTGGAAGCAGTTCGCCAACCATGAGACCTGGTAGCATCATGAAGCCGAGGGTGTTGGAAGCTATGTAAACGATGATGCAAACAGCTGTAACCCAGACATCTACTGACGTAGGAGTTTCTCCCATTCTGGCCAAGGTGAAGATTCCTAGTCCGAGAGAAGTGATGGTGGACCCTATCCCGGACACGATACACAATGTTCTCTTGTTCACGTAGAATAGCAGAAAGCATCCGATTATGGAAAACACCAATCTAATCACCGCTGTCAATATGGCTGCCACCAAACCGTCCATTCCGTCGCCCGCCACGTCTTGGACTATGTCGACGGCGTAGAATATGACGATGTAGGTTCCCGAGAAGATCTGCAGCATGTTGAAGATGTTGATGATGATGAGAGGTTTGAGGATTGGAGAACGCCGGATTATTGTGAAGAAGCTGTCTTTGGTTCTGATTTGCTCTTCCCTTTCGCGGGCGCTCGCTGTCAGAATTTGATGGATTTCTTTCTTGGCCTGAAAATAATAAGTTTAATGTGTTACAGAGGTGCATAATTTTCTATGTGATATCGCACAAGAGCCGTAACTACCCGTAGCCAGTATATGGCATCTGGGACATGTTGGATGTAAGAACTGAAGAATGGTTAGGTTACCTGGCTAATTAGATCTGGTCACTAAACATAGCTAATGCCATTCGAGCAACGTTTTGATTCTGAATGATGTGATATATATTAAGAATATCTTCCACTCTCCACATACACATATTATATTTTAATTTTATCCCATGTAACTGCTTAACTACTGATATTTTTTGTTAATAACTTCACAATCCCTACCATCGTATAATATACCTATAAAACATTGTAACTTTTGATTACTTTATTTACCAATCCCATCCAATAAATTACTCTTAAATGTTCCACATTGTTGGCCCCCCTTAAGTTCTCACTGTCACATTACTTTTGCTAACAATAATCGACGGCCTCCATGGTCGAGTGGTACGACGTTCGACTACGAATCCAAAGATAGCGGGTTCAAACCCAATATTGGGTTATAAACGAATTATAATCCAATCCAACTAAATTAAAAGTAGTGCCCTGGTGAAAGACCACCATTCAGAATCGAAACGTTGCTTGATTAAAAAGGCTCTAGCTGTTTGTGACCAGATCTGAATAGCCAGGCACTTCTCAACCTTCCTCTTCCTCATTTACTTCCCCTCTTCGCTACCTTCAGCCTCACAACATACTCCAATTGGGGATGCCATAGTTCCACTGGCTCTAGACGGTTGGGAGCCGATGGGACTCTTGTGCATTCAAAGAAACATTGGTCAAATATATCTTCATCACTTTGTACATCCCAGGGTGGGATTTGGTCTCCTCCACAAATGCTGTGATCCATCGTCATTCGCCTCTAGTCCTTAGTCCTTCCCGTTCTGCTTCAATCCTCTTCCTGGGTCGCTTTCACTGGGGCATCCACTTAGTCATCATCTTTGATGTCCTGTCATCTGGCATTCTTTCAACGTGTACAGCCCATCGCAGTCTTTGGGACCTACTAAATCTTACGGTGGTCTCATCCTACATTACCTTTTTGAGTTCACGGTTCACTTTGATTCTGTATGATCCACTTTCCAGCGTAGGCCCAAAGATTTTTTATACGTTGCACCGTTTAATATAAAACTCACCATAGTTTCGTCACCGCGCAGCCAGAGTATTGAGGAGTGCGCCTGCGTCAGTTTGCCGTGTCTCGCGAGCCAGTCCGGCGTCTCCGGAGCCTGAATGAGCATGATGATGGCTAGCAGAGGCAGCGCCAGGCCCGACGCAGCCACCCACCGCCACGGCAACTCGCCCAGGCCGTAGATCAGCAGGATCCCCAGGGAGTAGTTCACAAAGGGGGCTCCGGAGAGAAGGCCTCGCAGTTTTGGATCTGCTATCTCACCTAGGTACACCTGGAAATCAAAGTGAAGTGTTTATTTCACTTCAACAGTCAGAGTTGACTTGGTAATCACACAGATGCATTGCTTGAATACAGCATGTTACCTGACTTCATAAAATAGAATTTTTGCAAAAACAGTTTTACACCAATACATATTGTAACTTGAACTATTATAGGTAGGTCTTGGAATAACAATATATGGAGAGAGAGCTAATTATTTTTACCCAACCTATACGAATTTGGGATAAATCACTTTCTCCGGGTTTTTACATTGTACGCCATGAGAAAGAAAGAGACAACAAAATTTACCAAATTATCACACCGCTTTAAAGTATTGTAAGAATGTTCTTCGTGTCCCGCGTCTCCGTTGACTCCGCCCACACGCCAATAAACGATAACATTATGTCGACATGTGCTAGGAATGGATGTGTAAATACCCTAGCCCTAGTCCTAGCCACGCCCAGGTCTAGCCGAGTCAGGCGAAAATCGACAATACTGACTGCAGAAGCGCTCCCTCTTGTATTTTATTACTCTGAGAGGTAGGTACTTACTTATCTGGATTTAAAATGATTGTTTTTTTATTTGATAATTTTCATTTACAGTTCCAATTTTGAAAAGTTTACACTTGTACATATATACATACATTATCAAATAGAAAAATATTCTTTTCAAATCTAGACTAGTACCTACTTATAATGTATTTTAGCAGACATTATTCTATATTTGAAATAGGTGGATTGAACCATCCCGTGATTTTTCACAGGTAGTAATAATAAACAAATGCTATACACGACTAACTAAAGTTAAATTAAGTTAATATACTACGGAATTAATTCATGTGGCTTTGTAGTCAACAGCTTTACAACTGGCAATGACTCAAACAAATTTAATTAACCTGAGAAGTGGCAAAAGTTAAAAAACATTTGTGAAGGTATTAAACAATGTTACACATAGCGTATAAAAGTTAGGTTCGGTTAATATACCTATTAAGTTATTAATCAATGTGTCAGTAATTCACAGCTTTCCACCTATAAATGAATAACAGATTCTGTCAACCTGTAGTCAAGTAGTAGCACATTTACAACAGTACATATTAATGGAGATATATATAAAATTTTACACACAGTTAACAAAAGTAAGTTTAGGTTGTTGTATACAACAGTATTATAGCACGTATCTTTGCAATTGACAGCTCTGTAAATTACTTAAACAGTTTCTACCAACCTAAAGTAGCATCACAGTTACAACAGTGATTTATAAAACAAACAAAATTATGCATGGCTAACAAAAGTTAGGTTAGGTTAATATACTGCAGTATTGATCAATTAACAGTTGTGAATTACTCAACAGATTCTACCAACCTGAGAAGCGGCATCACAGTTACAACAGTGATATTATAAAACAAACAACATTATGCATGGCTAACAAAAGTTAGGTTAGGTTAATATACTGCAGTATTGATCAATGTAACTGTAATTAACAGCTGTGAATTACTCAACAGATAGTACCAACCTGAGAAGTGGCAGCAATAGTTCCGACAGAATACCCGCACAGGACCCTGCCAACGATGAGCACAGACAGCGTGGGGGCGGTGGCCAGCACCACCCAGCCAGCCAGCAGGGGCAGAATGCACACCTGCAGGGTGCGCAGCCGGCCCAGGCGCTCCATCATGGGCCCCGCCAGCAGGGAGCCGATTGGGGTGGCCGCTGAATGAATGCTCGCTGAAAGAATTGAGAGTTGCATTACATCATCAGCACTACAACCCTTGAAGAGTCTTGACTGCTTCGAGGAAAATCCTTCACTCCTGCCGGTCTTCCGCAGTTCCTTGTGACTAAGCCTTCACATCATCCAGCCACATAAGGTTAGGCCTTCCAGCACTTCTTCTTTCTGCAAGTTTATTAAGAAGTCCCTTCAGTTGACGACTTTCTTCCGAACAATTGAGTTATTTGTTGTTATGTATTTGCTAAGAGTAACGGGTAAAGTCATGATGTTTCCATTCCCTTATTTTGATGTACGATTTGCACCAACCTAACCTAACCTTGCTAAGTGCAATTTTTTCACATCATAAATTGCTAGAGGATGAGAGGTAAGGCCAAAGAAAGACTAATTTGGTGGCGTTTCAGTTTTGGATTTCCGTTCCAGTCAGAGTATCCCGCTTATGGCTTGAGGCTTTTCGCTATACATAGTGCTATTTTTTTTGCAAAAAAGGTGCCTTTTTATTAAATCGAAATGATGTTCAGATCTTACGAAAGTTTAGTGATTTTAAAATTTTATAAAAGAAAAGTGTGAATTTTTTGTATCGTTTTTTTTGCAAAAGTGAACTTATTTGGATTGTGCCAACAAAGTTTTGTGAATTGTTACTGTGTGTTTCAGTGAAATCAAAAATCCTTTTGTAATGTTGACCTTATTCTTGGAATTTAGATGTCAGTGTTGCAAATTAAACTAACCATATTATATATTTAAAAGACTGATAAAATTATCAATGCGTCTAAATAGAATTGTTAAGTGTTCTTGAGGTGATATTCTTTACTAAACGGTGTTATGAAAATCGCCTTTTGAGTAACCGCAGATCAAGATACTTTGAAGGATCCAAAAGTCTTCAGAGGTGGTCCAACAAGTTAGATGAACTTGAATGCTAAAAATACACCAGTCTGAAGCTCTGACGATGCCCGTAACAGGGTGAAACCGGTCTAGTCGCAGATAAATAAGTGGAACAAAGTTATAAAGTTGTTTTATCACAAAAATGCAATGGAATTTCCCCGCCAATTATCAGTTTGAAGAATATTGAAGTAATTATATAATGTGGAGTAATTCACCTATCCAAGAGCCCATCTCCAGGTCGGCGTGCATGGTGGAGTTCTCAGCGTAGAGCTGTGGCAGCAGGACTGCGGATAAGCCGATGGGTTGCCCCGCACTGGCCGACAGGATGAACACGGCAATGGCGGCCTTGCACTGGAGTTAGGAGTCAGGTTAGAGGCTTCACATTACTTTTATGACAGATGTATTGTTTAGTAACTTCACCACGTTTGTCATTGGGTGTTGTTTGGTGATGTCTCTTGGCTACACAACATGTGTTTAACTTCCCAAGAGTCTGAGCCTCCTTTCCATCGTGGGAGACGTGTTCCGTGTACCATGGAGCGCCATGTTTTATAAATCTTGTCCTTTTAAAGTTCATTTCAGTACATAATATTTGTTTAAAATACAGCTTCTAAGGTCAAGCATAAACGTGTTTATATTATGCTATATAGATAGAGCTGCCTAATCATTTCAACAAAAAAGTCTTGAAAATTGGCTACTTCATATGATTGTTGAAAAACTTTGTACCTTTTTGCCTCTAAATTGGCTGTTTTGAGACTTTGTGGTATACAGTCGAACGTCACGGCTATAATGAACATTTACTTAATGATATGTTGGTTCGGGCTTATTTTCATCTATCTATCGTGTGGGGTTATAACGAGGTCACTTCACTGATATAACGTCCAAATAATATTGTCAACTCAATGGTATGAGAAAAAAACCCAATTCTCGAAACAGTCCAATAATGTCATAAACAAGACAAAGAAAGCCGCCTGTTCGGCACGGCGGCGGACTTTCCGTAGATCACGTTAAGGAGGGTTTATAATCCCTGATAGTTGTCGCTCTAAGAAACATTTTTATCCATTTTATTATTATAATTAGTGTAATCATAAATTAAATAATTTCGTAGTTAAGCATTTTCGTAATAAAAAAGTGTTGCATTATAATAAGCAAGCTTTCATACCCTGGTGTAAATATCAATATTAGTAGGTAGGTACTTTTTTTACCTACCTACGTTTATAACGAGTAATGGCTATAAGGAGCAAATTTGGTTGGTGCCTTCGCACTTGTTATAACCAAGTTTGACTGTATATATTTTTTAAAAATAAAAGTTTTATTTATTTATCAAACATAATAGAAGATTATACAAAACAGAGATAATACATTTAATAATAAAGTGTTAAACTAATATATAATTTTTATATCTAAATTTTCATTATAAAGATGTACCCTCATAAAAAAGCTCTGCTTGTGTATATGGGGGGGGGGGGGTGTTATTTATTTACTTAGTAAGAAACTGTTGTAATGATTTATTTTAGGTTTTCAGTGTATTTTTTTTAATTGTACTTTGAATTCTTTGAGATCATCATTAATCAATCTTACTTTTTCCGGTAAACTATTAAAGAATTTTATTCCTAGATATTTGTAACTTTGCTGACCCATTGTTTTTTTACATATCGCGAATCGGTAATGTGCATTTTTGCCTCAGATTTTTTGTATTTCTGAACGGTGCAGTATTTTTTTTTAATCTTTATATATTTGTAATGTTGCGTGGTACAAAAAAAGAGTACTTTATTTTCTGATTATGGTATATACCATCATAATGGTGTTTGGTAAAAAAAAAAATTAAAAAACTACGTAGCTCCCCCAATCTAACCTACCCATATCGTGTTGTTTACAGTCAATGCGGGAAAAGTTACATTAAGCTATCTCCCTAATGCAGTGCTTCATCAAACATAGTTCATACTATCTATTATCTTAAGCACACACCGTTTTAGAGAAATAGACATCCATGTCACTTGTATTGTAGGATTACCTTTTAGGAGTTGTTTTTTTCACTTGATTAGATTGTATAAATGAAGTGGTACATTAGATTTGATCAGTATAATAAAACCTATAACTCATTCAGTGGACAGGTATTACCAATGATGACATATGGCAAGTGTGCCAAAGTTAACACGAATGTCATTGTCAGGCTCGTAAGTCTTGTGTGCTGTTATAATTTTATGCATCTTGATTGGTTTAGCAAAACTAACTGTAAAGAATTAAAAATTCCCAGATTACGAGTAATTACTTGTTAAATTTTGTGGGTCTCACTCATTATTTTATCAGCGTGGCATGAGTTGAGAAATAATGGTTTGATTGTTTATCTTGTCAAGGCTATAAGATTAGGAATAATGTATCTACGTTGAATAAATTTAATAAATTATGTCAAATTGTATAGTAAAAATTTCACTGATTTTATCACCCTTTTGAATGAAATTACTCAGTTTTGTGAAAAAGACATAATATATCTAACTAACCATCACGCCGGTTTTCCAGAAGGGTAGGCACGGAGGATGGACTGTCACACAACTCTGTCTCTGTCGTAAAAAACTTTTCTTTGATTCTAACTCTTGACAAGTATTTGAATCACTTAGTCGTACCATGTCTTCCTAGGGTACAAAATATTATCTCGTATTTAAATGATTCTACATGAACTCTTCAATGTATTTTATAATAAACATTAGGTCTTGCATCGTCGCAAGAATTATACTTATGAATTGTGTAAGTATTTATTTTCCGACATGCTTTATTTTTCAAGGAAATGTATTAAATTCATATTACAGTCCTATTTTCGAACAATTTATTTTTAAGATTTTCAAAATTTTTAATTTATTTAATATTACAACACCAGTGTGTTTTCGAACCTTGTCGGTGTTATTGTTAAATAAAGCGAATCAGTTTTGCTAGAGGGGGACACTGGAGAAAAATATCTTTAAAAAGGGGGCAGTGAGCCAAATAAGTTTGGGATACTCTGCCTTAATACAAATGCATTAAAGTCTATTAAAAAGTGTCATTATTGGAGATAGGGGTACTTTTATTGGCCATTTAATAAATCGAGTTCCAACAACGATTCAATCAGTCTTCATAATAAATAAACATTAGACTGGTAGCCACTTGCAGTGTTCAGTGTTGCCAATGAAGATTCCAGAAAGCTTAGTAGAAGACATTTGTGTTTTTTAATTCATTTTTACTTGAACCTGTCATCTCTCTGTCAGGTAGGTAGGCACTCATTATTAATGCAATGAAATATATACCTTTGACATAAATGTTTACAAAAAAATTTATAAATTACAATAATGCAGGTGTCTTTGGGAATTACGCAACGCTGAATTGCCCTTCTATTGATCACAAGTTCAAAATAAAACTAACAGTGCGTATACCTTTGGAAAAAAAACATGAGATTTTACTAGGCATTCGTCAAAATAAATCAAGAATTCATGCTGACGATAACTGACTAACACAAATCTGAAGTCTATCGGCCGACCCTCGTTTAAAAAGGTGTGTCGATAAAACGAATGTTTGGTGCGAGCCGTATAGGTGGTGGGGTCAAGTTTGCTATAGAAGACCTAGAAGGATGTTCTGACCAAGGTGTTCATTTAAATTAATTCTGATGAACATAGATGAGAAAATTAAAATCTGTTCCTTACAGTTTATATTATTACTGGAAAACAATTTTGAAATATAAAAAATAGTTTTACAATAAGAATCTGAATGGTAAGGGTCAAAATATAAATTATTTACATCCTGAATGAATCCTCGGAAAACATTAGATATTTTTGTTACAGATTCAGCAATTGATTCAAATGTGAATCCTTGGCAAACACCCCGTTTTGGATTGCTATGCCTTAGGCCCTCTGCACATGGAGATACTCAAAAGAAACTTATCACGGACGCAAGTTACTAACTAGTCCGCAATGAGTTTGAACCTTCGTAATTAAACGAGACACCGCACACGGCGCTACCGTCACCAAACAGTCACTAACGCTTTAGTAACCAGTTGCTAGGAAACTCGACCTGTCAACTCGTCTTTGACTTGAGTCGCCTAGTTTTTCGTCCAAATAAATGCATCAACGTTTCTTGTCAAAACATTTTATTTTACAATATTATCTTATATATTTATTTTATGTATATATTTTATAATTTTTATGTCATTTCATTTTTATTCACGAAAATGAACAATCAACAAGTGAATACAAAATTAGTGGGAGAAGTAGAAATATATCCTGTTTTATATATAACTTCACTACCTTGCACACTACACAGAAAACTACCAATTTCGATCACTTCTGAGTAGCCTGCGTGTGCGGAGCTGCGTCACTAAACAGTAAGTAACCGGCTAGTGATTTCAATCACAAACCAGTTCAGTTTCTTTTGAGTACCTCCGTGTGCATACGGCCTTAATTGCATAAGGAACCATAAGGTGTTGGCTAATATTTGTTTTTACTTGTACAATATTGTACATGTCTCCTATATTGTAGGTATATTGCAGGGAATGTTGAGTCAAACACAATACTCAAACAGGTGCATTTCTTGCATATAGCATGTTTCAAACTTGTTTTTCGACTCCAAAAAAAAAAATTCCAGCAAAATTTTCAATTTTATGAAAGAAAAACACATTCGCTCCTTTCACTTTTTTTCAAACAATGAGTTAAAATAACAAGGTTTTTGCAAACTTTCAAAATGTTCAAACAAATGCATACATTTGTTGTTCCCTTTTTGCTAATCTGTCTGATAGTATTAATTAATTAATTAATGAACATGCCGCATGCGGGTTTTTGCATGCTAGTAACAATAAATAGGTGTAAGCAAGATAAAAGACTGCTTTTCAGTGACTTTTCTCAAGACCATCACTGTCGGAAGTGTACACATAAGCACAATCCCAAGTATGCGTTGTTTGCATCAATTCCGTTACCCTACGCAATGTCAAGTTTGTAACATCATAAACTCCACAATCTTTATATTATTTCTAATTTTGAAACTGTTAATTCGTGGTGGAATTCCATTTTAATGATTTAATAAAACAAATTTTATAACTTTATTCCACTTTTATTTTATGACTGGACCGGTTTCAGCCTATGACGGCCATCTTCAGACTAGTACAAGTTGTTGTTAACCTACGGCTTATATACTATTTTTGGGGATGTCAGGGGTAGTAAACAATGATTTTACTTTAATTATATTCATCAGTATTGTTGCATGATTTTAATAGTTACAGGGTAAAAGCTACTTTTAATTTATTGGTATTATTATTTTATATATCTATCTGGAATATTTATTTAATATTTAAGATGGGTTTACAGTTGCATTTCTATAAATATGAATTGACAGTGTATTTATATAATGAAAGGTTGGTGAATACTGATTGTTAATGAGTTTACTTTAGATTTTCTCATCTTAATTGTATTGTCCAGATGTACAACATAATTTTCTAATTATTAGGTTACTCTCAGCATTATGGTATAATTAGTTTTATGATTCTATTCATTATGCACTGTTAATCTTTAATATTTTGTATCATGTACCGGCCACTCTGTATTTGTTATCTGTCAGCATGTTTAATCTCTTGGACTTATCCAGGCATTAAGCCTTTACGGCATCAATTTAACTAATAATTTATTATCAAATGCAGCAAGAATGAGACTTTAGTTTACTCTGAATATTCTGACGCTGTCATACAATGTTGAAGTATTTTTATGGTGGAGTTTGTTGTCGTTTTTCATGTGTTTAATTTAACATCTGTTTATCTCGCCCGCCATCTTATCATGTGTCTGTCTTTCTGGGAAATACATTGTGTAGGAATCAGATAATCATCGAAATCGATTAGCTTCAAGATCAAGAATCAGGATTTCCTTTTGCATCATTTGACTATGAATTCGGAATTCCATAGATAGCTATAGGTACGACCCGAACAGCACCAACATTGGCTTGGGTGTATTGGTGCATATATTATGTATTCACTTTCAGACAGTCCGATGTCTTTGCTAAATGTCACTGAGACACAGCTAGTGATGGGAAATACTTCAAAGTTTTGGGAACGCTTAACAAACCACAAGTTCTTTAATATGAACCCTTCATGGTGAACGCTTCAAATGAACTAACAGTTCACTCGCTCAACTCGCACCGTAGTAGGTACTGTAGCGTGTAGTGTAAGAACTAGGAACTCGAGTGACTGTTACATTGTTCGTTCTTGCAATCAATTTGTAGTTCATACATTGCCTCACGAACTACACGTACAAAATAGTGCACAAACATGTGTACAGCAATTTCACGAAAAGTATATTTATTATATAATAGTTATAGCTTATGTTTGGGGACTACGGTGGGTAATAGAAAACAACAGTTAATGTATTTTCTTAACTTAAGTGAAATCACATTTATAATAATCTAATTAAATATACAAATTTGTGATTTTATGGTTTATAGTTATTGTCATATTATCACTCCGTTTTGGATAAGTTTAATAATACTGTCAAATATTTTTTATATAATAATATTTTATTCCCGGGCAGCAAATACGCGGGAACGTTACAAAATACTACAGGACTATTACGTGCCTGTGCGTTTACGTCGATCTGTGGATAGTACGATAGCGCGAGCTAACGAAGAACTACAATTGAAGCATTCGCACAGTGAGAAATGTGTGAACTGTGAACTGTCGGTAAAATGAACTACTTCTTTGTAGTAGTTCGTACAGAGCGGTTACATCGCTAAACAACCATTTGTCTGTCAACTTATTTCTTTCAGCAAGAAAGAGACAAGTGTATACGTTTGAAAATATAATATTCGAAAAGTTTTCCAGTGCGCTCTTCTTATTATATTGAAAATGAACTTTTTCTTCCATTTAATTAGAAGACAAAAAATTGGCGGAGCTTCATTTAATTTTTCATTTTATTGGTGTTCCAAAACCACACAGATTCATAAAATATTCCATTGCTATTCCAATAACTTTACAAACATAGCTAACTGTTTCCTCAACCCTATCGCTGCTATGAGCATCTATAGGCTATTAAGAACCCCGAGCCGTCTCTGCCGCGAGCAGTACACGCTATCAAATTCATCTTGCGATATCTCGACTCACTCCGTATAGATGGTGCAAAACTCAAGCCTAATATTTTGAGACTTTATCTAGCGACATTACCTCAAATATGCTTTTTAAACTTAACTCCACTGCATTCAGAAAGCAGAAGATCTTTTTCTGAGTTTCGAGGGGTGAGTAAGTTGCCTAACCTTAACGCTAGGATTTTCTTCCATAAAAGTGTTGGTCAGTTTGAGTAATTAACCATTAGCAGAGTATCTATATGCGCTTGTGGATTTTTTAACAAAATATTATTAATCAAATGAATCGTTCTGACATTAGCTGCTTTGAGAGTAGTAGCCATGGTTAAGGAACGCACTTTCGTATTCGCATAGAAAAAACGAAACATGTTATGTGCATAAGTCCTATAAAGGATCGTTGTTTCTTTGGTTCACTATATAAATGTAATGCTCTTTAAGCTATAAAGCTAATAATATTATTTTACGTTTATCAGGATATCATTTCCCTTTTCCCCCTTTTTCGACAGTGATTTTAAATGTTTTGATAGTTTTTTTTTTTTACTTTTACCTTTCTTGTTGGTTCTTATATATTCATAAATTGACACTTAGGCAATTAAATAACAATATAAATAAATGGATTACATTTATAGCGCCGTTTTCGTAGGAAAATCACCTAAAGGGCGCTTTAAAAATTAATTTATCTAACCTATAACTTATCACTTAGTCTTATAACTAATAACTTACATTTAAGATTTATTACTAATGGCTTGCAAACTAATATTTTCAACTAGTGACTTACAATTAAGACTTATAGCTAGTAACTAATTAAGTATAAATAAATTTACCAACCAACTGCTAATGTTTGTGAAAATTCCGTAAAAATAGAAACATTCTCATGAAAACCGTGAACATGCAGAGGATAGAAAGAATTCCTAAAATACATGCACTGTGCAATATTTAAATAGAACTTACTACTTAGAAGTCCTGCGCCTGCATTAGTCTGGTCCATGTTTAGGACATACTTTTGAAGATAGTTGAAGGAATGTCTCGAAGTCATTGCGTAATGGTATTTATCAATACCAACACACCAGTTTAATCACTTTAATTTGTACACTATTAATTCACTATCACACATAAAATATGTTTGACATACGATTGTTTTAAAACACACTTTTTTAATCACTGCACAATAGTTTACGAAAAAACTTCTAAAATATGTTTGGCATACGATTTTTTCAGAACACTTTTTAATCATTGCACAATTTATTATTTACGAAAAAACTTACAAAATATGTTTGACATACGATTGTTTTAAAACACACTTTTTTAATCACTGCACAATAGTTTACGAAAAAACTTTACAAAATATGTTTGGCATACGATTATTACAGAACACTTTTTAATCACTGCACAATTTATTATTTACGAAAAAACTTACAAAATATGTTTGACATACGATTGTTTTAAAGCACACTTTTTTAATCACTGCACCATCGTTTACGAAAAAAATTCAAAATATGTTTGACACATGATTTTTTTTTAAATACTGTCATGTTAAATCACTGCGCAATTTTTTACGAAACAACTGTAGTGTATGTTAATCATTCACACTGAATAAGTATGGAAACAAAGAAACATTTTTACCATCTTTTACCGATTATAATTAAATAAACACGAGACGCACCACGCGCCCGCCGTACGTCGGCAATGGTAAAACACAAACTGAAAAATATTTCTCTTTGCCGATAGGGGCGGGTTATGACGGTGACAGCTACAGTAAAGTGCCATCTATGGCCGATAAATGTTACCAGCCGACTTAGACAATAAATTGCCATCTATGGCCGATACAGTTAAGTAAGAGTAAGAGAAATATTCTTCAGTTTATGTTTTACCCTTGCCGAGGTTTGGCGGGCGCGTGGCTCTTCTCGCGTTTATTTAATTATAATCGGTAAAAGTTAGTAAGAATGTTTCTTTTTTTCCATGCTCATTCTGTGTGAATGATTAACATACACTACAGTTGTTTCATTAACAATTGCGCAGTGATTTAACATGTGTGTTTAGAAACAATCGTATGTCAAACATATTTTGTAAGTTTTTTCGTAAACAATTTTACAGTGATTAAAAAAGTATCTTTTAAAACAATCGTATGCTTAACATATTTTGGAAGTTTTTTCGTAAACAATTGTGCAGTGATTAAAAAAGTGTGTTTTAAAACAATCGTATGCTTAACATATTTTGGAAGTTTTTTCGTAAACAATTGTGCAGTGATTAAAAAAGTGTGTTTTAAAACAATCGTATGTCAAACATATTTTGTAAGTTTTTTCGTAAACAATAAATTGGACAGTGATTAAAAAGTGTTTTGAAAAAATCGTATGCCAAACATATTTTGGAAGTTTTTTCGTAAACAATTGTGCAGTGATTAAAAAAGTGTGTTTTAAAACAATCGTATGTCAAACATATTTTGTGTGTGATAGTGGATTAATAGTGAACAAATTAAAGTGATTAAACTGGCGTGGTGGTATTGATAAATACCATCACGGAATGGCATCGAGACGCTCCTTCAACTATCTTCAAAAGTAAGTCCTAAACATGGACCGGACTAAAGCAGGCGCAGGACTTCTAAGTAGTGAGTTCTTTTTTAAATATTGCACAATGCATGTATTTTAGAATTCTTTATATCCTCTGCATGTTCACGGTTTTCAGGAGAATGTTTCTATTTTTACGGAATTTTCACAAACCTGCTGTTGGTTGGTAAATTTATTTATTTATACTTAATTAGTTACTCGCTATAAGTCTCAATTGTTAGTCACCAGTTGAAAATATTACTTGCAAGTCATTAGTAATAAATCTTAAATGTAAGTTTTTAGTTATAAGACTAAGTGATAAGTTATAGGTTAGATAAATTAATTTGTAAAGCGCCCTTGAGGTGATTTTCCACGAAAAAGGCGCTTCAGGAACGTATATATATAAGTAGAACGTATACGTATAATCTAGTTTATATATATACGTTCTTTTTATCGAATTGTTATTTAAAGTGGCTTAAAACAAAAATATTTTTTATTTAAATTATAATGTCAAGCTACAAAGTGATTGCTTCCTTCGATAAATGTAATAATTTTTTTAATATTGTTATTTAATTGCCTATGTGTCAACTTATGAATATATAAGAACCAACAAGAAAGGTAAAAGTAACAAAACCATCAAAACATTTAAAATCACTGTTGAAAAAGTGATAGCGAAATACGTCACATAAGTCCTTATGCCCATCAATATAAGAAACTAAAAGAAGCTGTCGAGGAAGAGGAATTGCGCATTGCAGCTAACGGTATCAATGTCCAGGTGGGAGATATTCGTTTATTATTTACACGTTCAGCCGCTGATGACCAATGGAGGTATAATGCTCCAACCAGCTCAAATGATATATCGCTATGGTAGAGATGGGAACTTACCGACAGGTGTAGATATCGCTGTTTATCCAAAAGATGTTCGATGACTTCAACGGGTGGCGACTTTATCAAAGCGTTTAGATCCTATGGCTTTCCCACTATTATTTCCCTCGGGAGAATTTGGTTGGACACCAGGTTTTCAACACCATGCTGATTTTTCTACTGCTCAACGTCATAAAGTAACTGCTAATCAATTTGTTGTTCCATATAATGCATTCCACAGCAAAAAATATGATGCACATACTTTTCGTGATGCAGCACGTGAACTGAAGCTCATTGACAACACGGGAGAATGGAAGCAGTGCAGAGTGCAGTGGGAGGCTTCATCGTATTTGATGTCTAAAACTCTCCGACATCTATTTGTTTTAATATTGACACAATGTATCCCTTCAGATCCGTTACAGCTGTGGAACAATTTCAACAAATGCATGTCGGAACGTTTTTTCCATCATGATGTTGCTGAAGAAACCGCTATTAATCTTTGTCTTTTAATTATACAGGATATGCTTATGAAGGAGATTTCATCTTGCAGAATGCAGGGCTTACATGAACCCCGTGAAAGTTGCAGTTTTATTTAATGTCCGAGAACACTTTAGGTTTACTGATGGCTGCAAACTGAACAATTAAGCTTACAGTTCTATTTTGAATAGGTTTGTTTAAAGTGAAAATGATAACAATAAATTTGTTTTATCGATGGTCCCGGGGGAACAGGTAAAACATTCCTTCACGCCCTCAGAGGATCAGTGGCTTGGACAGGTATTACAGCTCTACCAGCTTGGTACCGGCTGGCCTAACGTAACGTGTCATACCCCTTTCAATTTACAGAACAATATAACATATAAGGCGATGGCAAAGAATCACAACATTACAGGAAGCAGATACTATCATATGGGATGAAGCACCCAGGTTTTGTTTTACAAGTAACAGAACGTACTGTATGCAATATTATGGGAAATGATTTTGTCTTTGATAACAAAGTTGTCGTATTGGGCGAGGACATTCGACGTGTCGACGTGCCTCACGAGAACAATTAATTGCCACTTGCATAAAAAGCAGTATACTTTGTTAAAAATTTCAGTACTGTACATTTAATTCCTAGAATTAGTTTGAAGACTTTATCCAATGTGACTATACCATTAAATATGAGCAGGAAACAGTTTCCAGTAAAATTAGCTTATGCCATGACCATCAACAAATCCAAAACTTTTGAACATGGACTGTTACTTCCTGAGCCAGTTATTTTCCCATGGACAGTTGTACGTTGCATGTTCCAGAAGGCGAGCGCAGTCATTGTTACGTATACAGATTGTCGACGGTTCCAAGCAAGCACTAATTCTGACCAGTTGATAATATTGTGTATAAAGACATTTTTTCCTAATAAATGTTTATTTATGAATTTAAAAAATTGTATTTTTTTTCACAATCTTTTGGAAAGAGCATAATATTATGACTAGGTTTCAGTTAATTTAATTTAATATATTTTTTGTGTTTTCATTTTCTTTTTCATTAATTACTAAGAAAAGACTTTATTGTTGACGCTGTCACGGATGAATCAGATTTATGTTGGGCTGAAGAGGGAGGCTGTTCCTCTCACTGTCCGCGGTGTTCAAAATAACGCATTTAGAATATCAATTACAAGAATATCATTTTTATATACCTAAATATTTTAAGTAAGCATGCTAAACCATGCATTGGCAGTTGATAGTCTTACAACAGGGGCTAACCTTATAAATGGTCATCAACATTTGAATTGGGCGCAGTCCAACCAAAAGCTGCCCTCAGGACCTGCTGGCAAAAATCCACGGTAGCGGGTTTTTATCTGCTAGTATTATTGAATTACTTAAGTAAACGATTTTTCATAGGGCTTCTGCACATAATAATTAAGGTTATTTTCGTTTTTATTCTAGCGAGCTTAACGGTACGTCCCTTAACCGTGTATATTACTCTCAAATCTGATATTGTTCGGACAATTGATTTGATTAATAATGATTTTGTTTAAAAAGTCCACAAGGAGCCGCATAAATATATATAGGTACCCTGCTAATGCTAAAGTTGTCAAACTGAGTTTCGAAAACATCTTTTAAGAGATGTCGCTAGATAAAGGTTCAAATTATTTTGCTTGAGTTTTACACCACACACAGATGGAGTGAGTCGAGATATCGTTAAATGAATTTAAAACCGTGTACTGCTTGCGGCAGCAACAGTTTGGAATTCTGAATCGCCTATAGGTGCTCATGGCGAAAAATTTAAAAAAAAAGACTTTGAGACACTTAAATTTTTATGTCTAACCGAACATTCGAACAACAAAAAGACTCATTAGCTTTTCATGAGTTATCATCACTAGAAGATGAAGAAATATAGACTCATTAGCTTTTCATATTCACCACTAGAAGATGAAAAATTCCTATTCAAAATTATCAACAATGCTGTTGACAAAATCACCACCTGATAGAAAATATCCATATCCACTGTCCAGTACGAAACACACGCTCGAACCAATTATTCCACCAACTACACACAACATTCATTTTTTCCGAAGAACATGCTCAAAATACAACACCACACTTTTCAGAAGCTGATATTTTCCATTTATCCACAGTTCAGTTTAATAAATTCATACGGGACATGGTCAAATAACAAGGTTCATTATTACCTCCCTACCACTGCTGTGCGTTACAGATCTATGATAGATATGTTATTTATTTGTTTCTATTTTCATTTATACACAGTATGTTGTGTTTCTTTTTATTTATTTTTTTTCTTGTTTATATTGATCATCTTGGGTTACATTCTATGATGTATTATTTATTATACAGTTTTATTCAACTTCATACATAGATATAATTCTGAAATTATTATTATTATTTTGTTATATTTCATTCATCATTTTAGTTTAAAAAAAAACATTATTAGCGGAAACTTCTCTGGTTAATGCAACATAGTAATCACTGTATTTATAAAATGTTGTAAACTACTGTATGTTTTCCTAAATAAAATAAAATGGTAGTCTACGGGTTAAATGCACTGCTCATTTTTGTTTATTCCTGTATCTATTTACAAAATTGCATTAATTTAAATGGCATTAGCACTGAACAAACGGACATCATCATAATATAATTACGCCTTACCTTCCGTCACCACATTCACTCCCGCTACATTGTCACTATTTTTGATGTGATACTGCACAAGAGTCCTAGCTACTGGGAGCTAGTGCCACTATGGAATTACCAAACAGGGGAATGTTGCTATAAACTTACCACTTTTCACAAGTGAGGGTTTTTAATATGTTTGATAGTACGTTTGGAGATTCATATTTTTTATGGATATAAAAACATTGTGCATCCATCATTATTAAAGCAAACCTCCCGCTATTAGCATGTGTGTGACATTATGACTTAATATATCATTTAAAGTATCTTACAAACAATCGCCTCCTTAAATATATCTGTCTCTTTATCTACTTACACGGGCGGGAATATGTTTGAGTTGGAAAGAGACGTGCACTATTGCATGTTAACCTGAAATCCTAGTTTAGAGTCAGACCAATATCAACGAATTGACTAAAATCGTTTACAAATATTGTTCCTCCAAGTATGCCTGTACCCCATGTCCCAGTGCCCACTGACCTGGTTGACAATACCTCTGGTGGTGGAGAAGGGCTTCCCCTGGGTGCCCGGCAGGGACCCCACGGAGCCCAGGTCCTTGATGAAGTCCCGAGCGACTCCTTGCGCCCCTTTTTCGCGGGCTTCTCGGGGGTTGGCGGGATTATCTGCGGCTTCTGGGAGTCGCCCAGCATGGCGGTCGTCTCGCTGAAAATTAACAAATATGCATATACATTTTTTTAAATATAGTGAATACCGCACAAGAGTCCCAACCTGAGAACCGATCATAAAATATCGGTTATTTTGGTTTACACTTGGGCAAAATAAAAATCTGGTTACACTTTCCTTTCTTTGAGATGCGTAATTTTTAATAGATGTGCGGCCGCACACGCGCACACCTTAGAGGGAAAGTTGATCCCAACTGCTCCCAACCGTCTGGAGCCAGTGAGACTATGGCATCTCCAATCTAGGTATGTTGTGAGGTTGAGGGTAGTGGGGAGGGGAAGGAGATGGGAAAAGGAAGATTGGGAAGTACTTGGCTATTCAAATCTCGTCACCAAACACGGCTTGAGCCATTTTAGGCAACGTTTAGATTCTGAATGGTGATCTTTCACCAGGGCGATAGTTGTGATACATACAAATCGCAAGTGTGTCCCACTGTTGAATTTGGCAACCACCTCTGGTCTGGAGCCACAAAATACCCGAGACACTGCAAAAACGGGCGGTCCGTTTGATAGATTCTCCCATCTTAGCAAACGGATTGCAATCTTTGGAGCACAGTCGTCAGCTTGGAGTAACAACGTATGGAGAGAGAGCTAATTCTTTTTACCCAACTTATACAAACTTGCGATAAATTACTTTCTCCGGGTTTTTACGTCGTACACCATGAGAGAGAAAGAGACAACATAAATAACACACCGCATTTATGTACTGTAAGGATGATCTTGGTCTCCTGCGTCTCCGAGGACTCCGCCCATATGTTTTCAAATGTGACTGTGAATGGTATTTTAGGTTATATGCTATATTTTTGTTGATAATAATACTGTGAAAAAGTGGTTATACGAATAAACAAAACATTATGTCAACATGTGCTATGAATGGATGTATAAATACCCTAGCCCTAGTCTTAGCCATGTCCAGGTCTGCCGAGTCCGGCAAAAATCATCAAAAACCGACTACACTGCCTTGGATAGGTACCACTCTATGTACTCTAAGGACGTCAGTGTACCCTTAATATTTAATCTTTGATTTTGTTTCTCTGAAATCAACTGCTGTAATTTTTCTCTGCTCTTTGTGACATATTTAGAATTGATTTTAAGCTTTATACTTTTCGCCATTAGTTGAAGCCCCCTTTGTTTGATTAACAAATTCAGTTGTGTTTTTTTAGTTAGAAATGAACCTAATGTTTTATGAAATATACTTTTACAATTTTTCTAAATTAAATTAGTAATTACAATTAGGTATTGCCCTGCTCATTTTTTTGTGAATTATATCAAAAACTTTTTTTTTCATCTTATCTGTTTCATTGTTCAAGTTGATGAAATGCGTTATAAACATTTTAGTTATAATTTATTGTTGAATGAAAATTGAAAAAAAAATTCAATTCTCAGTTTGAATGAGACTCTAAACTCTCTATGGTACTAAACAACAAAACGATATTTTTGAATACCCCATCCCTAAAAAAGATATTCTCAATTTCGAACAAGCTTCGACGGCCTGCATGGTCGAGTGTAAAGACGCTCGACTACGAATCCAGAGGTCGCGGGTTCGAACCCGGCGTTTATTCAATTAATATGTGTCACAACTCATTTAATTGATATAAAATAAAATATTGTTTGTTTGCGGCACGTTCCAGAGTGGTAGATACTCTAAGTATCGCCATGGTGAAAGACTACCATTCAGAATTAAAACGTTGCTTAAAATGGCATTAGCCGTGTTTGGTGACTAGATCTGAAAAGCCAGGTACTTCCCAACCATCCCCTTCCTCATCTCCTTCCTCTCCCCACTTCCTTCAGCCTCACAACATACCCCTATTAGGGATGCCATAGTCTCACTGGCTCTAGACCGTTGGGAGCAGTTGAGACTCTTGTGCGGTATTCACGTAAAAAATAAATAAGAAAAAAAACCTAGAGTAACAAGGAACAACAGGTACATAGTGCCTTTGAAGTGGAGTAGGGGTGGCACTTAGTTCGTTTTTTAGGTAACTGGCCCTGGACATAGTGCTTTTTCTCAAAGTCTTTTGAATATTTCAATATTTCTGTTATAATAATTAAGCAATGATTATTTTTACTAATTTTTATTATTTTTTCATTTATATTTATGTTAAGGGTATCCGAATAAAGTTTAAAATTACGACAATTCTTAAATATGACAGTTTTACGACATTTTTACTGAATATCTTTTTTCAGACTGGCAATTAGTTTCTATTTATTACGCATTCATATAATGAATCTATGCCGCCGTTTGCACAATAATTGGTTGTGCAATGGTCAGCTTTGTTGTCTTCTACGCAGTTGATCGGGGTTCGATTCTGGGCCGTGTCAATTTTTTTTAACCCCTAGAAGACTGCAAATATTTTGAGAATATCTCAAAGTCGTATAAAAATATTGAAAACGATATGTGGAAGAATACATATCGACTTTGTTTAGGTCAAAGGCGTTATTCCACAAATTTTGTTACAAGCAAACTTAGGCCTAGTGGTTTGAACCACTGTCACATTTTACACTGTCGCAAATCGATGATTAGCACTATTTTTTTTTTACCGCTATTACTTCAAATAATCGACCCCGTCAACCGCTGATTCTCGGCCCGTTTCAGCATTTGACCATATTATGATCATGTGTCAAGCTAACAGCGTGACCGTTATGTCATTAATAAGGCCCAATTGCGACACGTTCGCCCTGGTGAAAGACCACCATTCAGAATCAAAACGTTGCTTGAAATGGCTTTAAGCCGTTTTTTGGTGACCAGATCTGAATAGCCAGGTACTTCCCAACCTTCCTCTTCCCAATCTCCTCCCCCTCCCCACTACCTTCAGCCTCACAACATACCCTATTTGGGGATGTCATAGACTCACTGGCCCTCGACGGTTGGGAGCAGTTGAGACTCTTGTGCGGTATTCATACAAAAAAAGGCCTAAATGTCCATGCAAAAAATATGGAATAACGCCTTTGACCTAAACGCAGTCGATATGTATTCTTCCATACATCATTTTCAATATTTATATCATAGACATAAAATACAAGACACGTCATATTCATACAAATCAAAAATGTAGCACCACTAATGTTCCACCACTGCATGTTTACACCCGCGTATGAAAAGGATGGCTATTCAAAGAATATGTGTGTGCAGAAGAGATAGCTGTATGAAGCGTGTTTCGAAGGTATGTCTCGTTGACTTGGTTTAGTGAAACCAGGCGCGTTGTCTCAGTAACTTATCTACATTATTTAATTCATCTAAGATTTATAAATACGACTTTGAAATATTTTCAAAATATTAACCACGTCCCAGAATAAACTTCTCTACTTTGAAATTTTCGTGGACAGTAACAAAATGTGTTTAAATGTTATAAAACCTAGCACTCTTGCAGTAACAATACATAATGGAGAGAGAGCTAATTCTTTTTACCCAACCTATACAAACTTGGGATAAATCACTTTCTCCGGGTTTTTACGTCGTACACCATGAGAGAGAAAGAGACAACAAAAATAACACACCGCTTTTATGTACTGTAAGGATGATCTTGATCTCCCGCGTCTCCGGGGACTCCGCCCACATGTTTTTAAATGCGACTAAACTGGACACAACTAAACGGTTTATAGGTTATATGCTATATTTTTGTTTATTACAATACCGTGAAAAAGTGGTTATACGAATAAGCAAAAACATTATGTCGACATGTGCTACGAATGGATGTATAAATACCCTAGCCCTAGTCCTAGCCACGCCCAGGTCTTGCCGAGTCCGGCAAAGCTCATCAAAACTGACTACAGCAGCGCTCTCTCTTGTATATTATTGCTCTGAGCTAGCACTACATACTACAAATTGCAGTGCACTTCATAATTTCATCGAACTGCTATTGTAAATAATTTTTTTTAATATATATCTGAAAATAAGGGCGCAAACCTTCAGCTTCACAAATCCTACGATTAGGTCTGCGCTAGTACATAAAATAAAATGGACGAATGCACGTAACTTGTAATTATTTAAAAAAATATATTTACACGGAGTTGGTTCTAAATATCGATTGGGCAGTCGAAAATAAATAATCATATGAAGCCAACCAATCCAAGAGAATACGTACAAGTTTCCAAAAAATAATGACACTAACTATCACGCCGTTTCCCCGCTGGGCTAGGCAGATAGGACGGACCGCCATAGAACTCTGTCTTGGTCCACACTTCTTGCTTCCATTCACATTCATACATCGTCTCATAGATACTCTTCTGTTATTCTGACTCTTGTTATGGCCCGACTCGAGTATTTGATTCACTTGATCGTGCCATGTCTCCCTCGGGCGTCCCCGACTTCTTCTAGCATTCACTTTTGCGTCGTATATTCTTTTCACACTCATTTCTTCGTTTATTCGCTCTACATGCCCAAACTATCTGAGCGTCCCTTTTTTAATCCTATTCATTACGCTTACATTAAGCCTTGCATTCTTTTCGGATATCTAAATTTTAAACACGGTCATACATGTTTTTACCGCACACACGCCTCGGGGATCTCATTTCTACAGCATTCAGTATACTTTAATTATATATCAGAGTTGGTATCAGCACTATTTTATTTTTATTTAATTTTTCAAAGAAAGACAAACATTTCCGGGTTACGAATAACCTGAAAATATTTGAAAAACTCCCACTGCTTTCATAAGAAGCGGAAGATGTTGATTGTGCAATGATGGAGGACTTAGCCAGCAGAGGAACGACGCCCGGGTGGGAATCCGACGCGTTTGTCCACTTTTTATGGACTGCTAGCTTCGCTTCTGTGGACTATTTTTTTATTTGTGCCAACAGCGTTCAGTCCTCCATTGATGGAGTTTCCTGCATTCACCCTTCTTTCAATATCCTTATCAGCCTTTCCGTCTCTCGTAAACATACTTCCTAAATACACAAACTCATCCACTTGCTTCAAGTATTCATCATTCACAACTACTTTGCCAGCTGTACTAATAATAATAATGACTTGAACATCAATATAATGTAACATAATATTACGTAACTCATTTGTTTCTATAATAAAAATGGTGGAAGCCTTTTTGATTGCAAACATCTCTTATAGTGTAGTCGTTTTGAATTGCAGGCCGGATGTTTGAATTGGAAAAGTGGTTTTTGTAATTTGCACAAATTGCGCTGCAACTAACTAACGATGGTCGTTAGGTTCCTATTTCCCAGTGGCGTGTGGCCTTTTCAGATATACGCGAGTTTTCGCAGTGGAAAATGAAGTCGGGGACGCCAAGACATTGCACGATCAAGTTAATAAAACGGGCGGTCCGTTTGATAGATTCTAGAGATGGTCGATGTCCAAGCCGGTCACTGGAACCGTCGATATTATTTCTCCGAGGAACCGGTTCCTCTTTTGGGTACAACAAGTTTTGGCGGAAAGCGGTTCCAGTTCTTTTCGTTTAGGAAATCGCTAGCAGCCCCCCCCCCTTCCCAAGAAATAAAAAAATTGGCGAGGAACCAGTTCCAGTTCTTTTCGTTTTCAGAATTTCGCTAGCAATCCCTCCCCCCATTATTTTTTTTCCTTTATAAAAATCTTTTTCGGTGATCTCTTCTGGCACCAGGAACCGGCTCCAAAAAGAACTGGATAAATAACCGGTTCCTCGCCGGTCACTGGTAACTGGAACCGCAGGTATACCCAATTCTGATATCAACCATCTCTAATATATTATCTTATCGTAACAAAATAATTGCAATCTTTGGAGCACATACGTCAGGTGGGAATGCTGTCCTAGTTCTACCGGTATTTCAATGGAAGATGCTTAGAGGAACTTGCGTCATTGATCCCTTCGGCACCGGTGCATTGTCGGGAAACTCGCCAAACGCGCGCCCAACATTTGTACACGGTTGGCATTTGACACATGAAAACGTGTCGCTTCTACGACTCGTTCTTGTGTTTAACAGCTCGACTGTGGAATGATTTGCCGGCCTCTGTGTTTCCTCCCTCCTACAACATGACTCTTCTCTTCAAGACCCACTTTCACTTCTTTCTTTCCTCAATAAGACCCTCTACCCAGCATTCCCGAAATATGACATCGGAAAACAATTTCCCTCAGGGCCTCCTGTGTGGAGTTAATGTAAAAAAAAATAAGAAATACTTCGGTCAGGTCATGTAAAAAAGTCGATATAACAGAACAGGGCGTATGAATGAGAATGAAGCAAAGAAGTGTGTGCCAAGACAGAGTTGTGTGGCTTTCCATTATCTTTGCGTATAGGTCTCACCATCAGAGTTGATGCCAGCCAATACCTGAAGTATCTGGCTATTCCGATCTGGTCACCCAAAACGGCTAAAGCCATTTCAATCAAAATAAAAGTGTATGTGTTCTATTTATAAATATGGCAAGCCACAAAGTAAATTTTTTTTACGAATATTAAAAAAAAAAATTAATACATATATTTTTTTTTAATGACTCAAATTTCTTATTGAGGATGCCATAGTCTCACTGGCTCCGGGCTGTGGGGACCCTTGCGCGATATTGACATAAACAAAAACAATAATTTTATTATAATAAGAAAACGATATTTAATATTGAAATAATATGCGTTAGAAAATAAAATATAAAAAGTTATTTGTGCGACCAGCATGGGTGGACTATACCAGTTCTCTTTATTTTTCAAATACAAAACGTTCAAATTAATATTGCACACAAAAACCAGATACCTGCGGCGCGTGTCCGTGTAATTCGATTACTATCAATTATTGCCTTTATTTTTTCCGCACAAAACGATCAAATTATTATTGCACACAAAAACAGACGCCTGCGGCGCGTGTCTGAGACGTCTAATTTAAAACAGACAAGCACCAACCTGCCAATGACCACAAATTTATAGATTCAATAATCGTTTTATTGAAAAGGGGAATTCTTTTCACAGCAAGATTAGCACTATTAGCTAGCAGTGTCGACCGCCTGGCTTGATTCCAATTAAAAACATAGTAATACATATTATATTAGAAACAATGAATTGCTGTTCCTCAATCATCACTCTTCTAATTATGGGTATCATTCTCCACTGTCCAGAATGTCGAGACTTGTTAACTCAAGCCATGGTCTTGAAATTTTTGGTAGCAGTCTAAATGATTTTTGTCATTCTTTGAGACCAAAACTTTGACTTGACCTTAGCTTTGATGTGAATGTTCTTTTTTTTTAAAATATTTTGTCCTATTTTTGTCATTGCTTCATTTAATATTATGTATGTCCTGTTCTTTATCTGTTGCTCTTTTTTCCATTTCGTGTTATGTATTTTTTTGTTATTGGACTAGAACTTTGACCGAAGTCTAAATTTCAGAATCTTCAGTAGTAGTGACCTGAATCTAAATTCCAGAAAATTCTTTTGTAACCGTGACCTAAGTCTAAATTTCAGAAACTTCTGTAACCGTGACCTAAGTCTAAATTTCAGAAACTTCTGTAACCGTGACCTAAGTCTAAATTTCAGAATCATCTGTAACCATGCCTTAGTCTAGAGTCAGAATATTTTATAACCATGACCTACGTCTAAATTTGAAACTTCTGTAACCGTGACCTAAGTCTAATCAGAATGATAAACCATTACGTTTTCTCTATTATTCTGTACGGCATGGTAACCTGGGCTCTTAGCAATAGCACAACGATACAGGTTTTATCGACAATTTGTCAATGGTTATAATTTGTCATCATTTCCGAGCACGACGGCAGATCGACAATGAATAAACGACAGCTCACATCTACTAAATCAAGCATGTTTAGTCGACGTGAGTTGTCGTTTGTTCGTTGACGATCTGCAGTCGGGCTCGGCAACGTTGCCAAATTACCGACATTATCGATAAAATCTAAATCGATGTTTCGTGCTAGAGGACCCTAAGTCGAGCATTAACACTAAACTATCGCTGGAAAGGCAAAAGGGCTTAAGCGACACTTTAGTCAAAAATGAGTTAAACATGCAGTTTTTTTTTTGTATCGAATGATCTGACTCTCGTTTTATTGTGAAGATTTTTGTGGCCCTTCAGCCATCTAAAATATATTTTAAATAAAACAATACTTTGTTTTAAAACCACAGAATTTATTATGATGAAGGCCAAACAGGGCACGGTTTCGCTAAAAAAAAAATACAGAGTTGGTATAGGGCACATAACAGTTAATGAAGTGAAACGTATACATACAAAAGAAGGTATATATAGGTAGAGGCAACAATTGAAAGTACTAAATATATATTTTAAAGAATTGGTTAATAATAATAATGTTTATTAACCAATTCTTTGTAATATATATTAAGCACTATCAATTGTTCCCTCCCTCTAATATATATGCTCTCTCTCTTCCTTCTTTGTATTATATACTGTCTCACTGTATCATTAACTGTTGTACCTATAGACACCTGTTAACTGTATTTTTTTATTTAGTTATTATATGTGCCCTGACGAAGCTTGATCCCAGCGAAACCGGTTGGCCTTCATCATAATAAATTCTGTGGTTTTAAAACAAAGTATTCTTTTATTTAATATAATGTCCAACCACCATGTGATTGCTTCTTACCAAAAATTAAAATATATTTACCATTTTCAGTTATTCAGTTATTTATTAATTTAAAAACATTACAAAATTTTTATTTTAAGGCGTTTTAAATAGAGCGAGTAAGTGTTTTAATACACAATATTCATAAATATAAAACAATTAATTCTAAAAAAATATAAATTGCAATGAATGCAAAGTTAAGACAGTAAAAAATAAAACAATAAAAAATTAGACAATTTAAACATAATTTTTCATCCAAATGATGTATAAAAAAAATAAATAAATAAAAACAAGGAATAATTATACAAATAGCAGGAAGGCTTGTCGTTTGAACGAAGCTTCATTTATGCAAAATATATCGACATCCGAAGCGATTCGATTCAACAACATGATTGCCCTCCCCACTGGCATGACCATTGGCAAGTTGGTCCTGCAGGCCGGGAGATAAAACAACCTATGCTGCCGATGGCGAAGATAACCATCTGGAACATAGAAATGAATGCTCTCCATGATAGCTGAGTTTTCAGACCATCCACGAATCAATCTGAAGAAATGTGTTGCAATGTACACATCCCTTCTGACCTCTAGATGGTAAGTTTCGAGCATGCCCAAGAGAAAGTCGGTAGGATAGAGCCACGGGTAGTAACCGTACTCCCTCAAGTAAAGAAATCTTAGAAATTTCTTCTGAACCTTCTCCAACATGAGGGAGTACTTGACCTCGTGTGGACTCCAAACGATCGACCCACTCTCAAGTCTACTCCTTATTTGGGAGAAGGCTCGGTTCAAGCGACACAAGTTTGGGACTTTTTTTAGCTTTGTGTCGCTTTGGGTAACTCAGTAAAATCATCGAGTTTCCTGAGTTCACTTTTTTTTTCAAAATCCATCAGGTATTTGAAGATTTTGGATTTTCTTGTAAAACAAAAAAAAACTTTTAAGTGCTCTGGTGTTAACTTCCCAAATTGGCGTTTGAGCCCTTTGCCTTTCCGGGTCGATATATGATTTAACCTGGAAAATAGAAGCCTTTGAAATGTGATTATGTAAAATGGTCGGAGGGTCGGACTGTATAGTAGAAACCTAAGAGCAAGAATATATATGGAGAGAGAGCTAAACATTTTTACCCAACCTATACAAATTTACGATAAATCAATTTCTCCGGGTTTTACGTCGCTAACCGTGAGAGAGAAAGAGATAAGACAAGTTCTCACGCAATACAGCTCCGCTTTTAGGTATATAAGCATGTCCTCCGTCTCCCGCGTCTCCGGGGACTCCGCCCACATGTTTTGAAATGCGACTAAACTGGACGCAACTAAACGGTTTTTTAGGTTATATGCTTTTTTTCCTGATAACAATACTGTGAAAAGTGGTTATACGAACAAACAAAAACATTATGTCGACATGTGCTATGAATGGCTGTATAAATACCCTAGCTCTAGTCCTAGCCACGCCCAGGTCTGCCGAGTCCGGCAAAAATCATCAAAAACTGACTACACTGCCTTGGATAGGTACCGCTCTATGTACTCTAAGGGTGGAGACCTTTTCACTCAGCATAACTTTTTCGGTGAGTCCGTTACCCGCTGTGAACAGCGAACTCAGCCGGTCCGACCGTTAGCCATGGGGCTATCTACCACCTCGTATATGAAATATATAAAGTATTTTTATATCTATCTTTTCCATTTGGCGTTCAGTAGTCCTTGAGAACACCAACGACCTGACGTAAAGGTCAATTTGATGTGTTGATACAAATGATATCGGATACTATTTGCGGGTGCGATCGTTTAACAATGTTGACTGGAATTGATCTCATTAGAGGATATTAGTAAGTGTAGCAACGTCATACGTACACTGTGTCTTAACTATAATGCAAAAAAATATTTGCTTCTCAATAAAATCGAAAGTAAAAATCAATCGTACGATCCGAAGGGGGGTGACTTAGCTGCCTGATTTGAGCTTGCTTACGTTTTCATTACATAATCTAAGGCTTAGAGTATACGAAGCCTGTTCAAAAGAAAAGGTGAATTTTGAATTTTCGCGGGCTGTGTACATTCGACTATCGATTTTTTTTTTTTATGTCGGTACACATAAGTTTATCATATGTTAGCATTATCAGCCACTTTGGATTAGTGGTTTGTTTTTGACAACTGGAAAGGTTAGTCACGTTTTTGTGTGTTCTTCGATTTTTTTACTTTTGAAAAAAAATGGATAAAAAGAATAAAACCAATGATTTGTTTTTCCACAACCCAGGACGGTCATCGTCATTAACATCTTCTTCTTTTTGATCTTCTTCTTCGATTTTTTTACTTTAGAAAAAAATGGATCAAAGAATATGTATTAAATTTTGCGTCAAAAATGAAATAAAGTGCTCCAACGTTCTTAAAATGTTGACTGTGGCATTCAGGGAGTCTACTTAGTCTCAAAAAAGTGTTTATAAGTGGTACAAGCGCTTTACAGAAGGCCGAGAAGATGTTAATGACGATGAGCGTCCTGAAGTTGTAACCACGTCAACAAACGAAGAAAACATCGAAACAGTGAAGAAAATGGTTTTGGAAAATCGTCGAATCACTATTAGGGAAGTTGCAGAGGATGTTGGCATATCAATCATTCATGCCATGCAATTTTCTCGGATGTTTTGGGCATGAAACGTGTGGCAGCGAAGTTTGTTCCGAAATTGCTAAATTTTGAGCAAAAAGCAACGTCGCATTAGTATTGCTCCAGTTGTTGAATGACCGTAATCATGCCTCAACCATCGTATTCACCAGATTTGGTTACCTGCGACTTTTTCCTATTCCCGAAACTGAAGAGACCAATGAAAGGAAAGCGTTTTGCCACAATTGATGAGATAAAGTCAGAATCGAAGAACGAGCTGATGGCCATATTGAAAAGCGCATTCAAAATTCACTTTTTCTTTGGAACAGGCACTGGCATAAGTGCATTATATCTGAGGGGGGATTACTTTGAAGGGAGAAAATAGATATTGATGAATAAATAATTACTTTTCGAAAAAATCGAAATTCACGCGCTTTTGAACAAACCTCACGTATTTTACAGTCAGACATTATTCTATATTTGAAATGTGTGTATTAAAGCAACTAATATTTTTCTTGGCAAGTCAAGTTACATCCCGTGATTTTTCACTATTAACTAATGACATAATACTTAGCTATGGCTTCCTTAGACATAATTACAAAAATATTCCATATTATTCTCGAATGAACAATAGAATTATTGGCATACTATATTTAATTTTATTAATACACCTACAAATTAGTATATTGAAATAGACATTCTACTTAAAATCACATTATTGTGATAGATACTCTAAGTATCGCCCTGGTGAAAGACCACCATTCAGAATTAAAACGTTGCTTGAAATGGCTACAGCCATGTTTGGTGACCAGATCTGAATAGCCATATACTTCCCAATCATTCCATTTCTTTTTCCATTTTTTTTTCAAAAGTAAAAAATCGAAGAACACACAAAAACGTGACTAATATAATGCTAACATATGATAAACATACGTGTACCAACATAACAAAATAAAAACGATAATCGAATGTACACAGCCCGCGAAAATTCACCTTTTCTTTTGAACAGGCCTCGTATATACTCGTATATATATTACATCATAATATTAAAAAAACTTTAATGTTTCAATGTAATTTTCACTCTAAGGTCAGGCGGTCACGGGTGTCTTTTGTCACGGCAACAGTTTCGTCACCGTCTTCAAATCTATTGGAGTATATGGAGGTCCGCGCACGCAGCGACGTGACATTAGGGTGACTTTTGAGTGACGAAAATGTCACCTTGTCTGTAGAGAGTACTTTTGTATGGGCGCTCGCGCACGGGTGACAAAATGTCATTCGGTGACTCATCCGCCTGTTCTAAATCCATTGCCGGAATGAAAGGGTGACGGGTGACAGTCACTCGCCGTGTGCGTACTCGATTGAAAGACAGTGACAGTGACGAAACTGTTGCCGTGACAAAAGTTACCCGTGCGCGCCTGGCATAATTCGTAATAAATCCACATTTGAGCGCAGAACCAAAGAAACGAAGCTAGCGGTCCACGATGGAGTGCTTATACCGACCCTGATGTATGGCAGTGAGGCATGGAACTTGCAGATGAAGGATTAAAGTAGACTGAATGCTGTATAAATGAGATCCCTGAGGCGTATGTGCGATAAAACCATGTATGACCGTTTTAAAAACGTGAATATCCTGGAGAATACAAGGCTGATGTAAGTGTAATGAATGGGATCAAGAAAGGGATGCTTAGATAGTTTAGGCACGTAGAGTGAATGAACCGTGAAAATTAATGGACGAAGAAGTCGGGGACGCCCGAGGAAGACATGGTACGATCAAGTGAATCAAATACTTGAATCGGTCCATGTCAAGAGTCAGAATAACAGAAGAGTATGAATGAATGTGAATGAAGCATGGAGTATTTAAAAAAAATATATAGTGAATACCGCACAAGAGTCCCAACTGCTTCCAACCGTCTGGAGCCAGTGAGACTATGGCAAACTGTCTTAATGTATTTGGTGAAGCTGAAGGTAGTGAGGAGGGGAAGGAGATGGTGAAGAGGAAAGTTGGGAAGTACCAGGCTATTCACATCTGGTCACCAAACACGGCTAAAGCCATTTCAAGCGACGTTTCGATTCTGAATGATGGTCTTCCACCAGGGCGATACTTAGAGTATCTACCACTCTAAAACGTGCCGCAAATATACTTTATTATATTTTATATAAAATAAATGTGAAATAACACATTTTGATTAAATAAAATTTATTATCGCACGCCAGAATTTGAACCCGCGACCTTTGGATTCGCGGTCGAGCGTCTTACCACTCGACCACGGAGGCCGTCAACAGAGACAGTGCAAGGTGAGTGTTTGGATGAATTACTACTAATGTGTATATTAGTGAAATGTTTAACACCTCACCAGGAGAACCTTTGCCGCGGTGTCAAAATGGTGTACGTATTGTTGTATTTTTGTTACAAGCTAATTTTGGGCTGTTACTATGTTCGAATGATTTGCGCACCTTGTTTTTATCCACGAGAAAAAATAAATTGTTATGTACAATGGATTTTTTTGCGAATCGACACTAATAAGCTGGTAAATTGGACAATGTTTGGATGTACAATCAAGACGTTATAAACAATCCAAATATTAAATCTTCGTTCCCAAAAGCATTCATAATTTTCATCGTTATTTTTTTATTTAGGAAAACATACAGTTGTTTACAATTTTTTTTATAAATAAAGTGATTACTGTGTTGCATTAACCAGTGAAGTTTCCGCTAATGATGTTTTTTTTTTAAACTAAAATGGAGAATGAAATATTCAAAATAATAATAATATTTTCAGAGTTATAAACAAATAAGAATTATATCTATGCATGAAGTTGAATAAAACTGTATAATAAATAATACATCACAGAATGTAACCCAAGATGATTAATATAAACAAGAAAAAAATAAAAGAAACACAACATACTGTGTATAAATGAAAATAGATACAAATAAGTAACATAATTATCCTAGATCTGTAACGCACAGCAGTGGTAGGGAGGTAATAATGAACCTTGTTATTTGACTATGTCCCGTATGAATTTATTAAACTGAACTGTGGATAAATGGAAAATATCAGCTTCTGAAAATGTGTCGTTGTATTTTGAGCATATTCTTCGGAAAAATGAATGTTGTGTGTAATTAGTTTTTGAGTGTGGGATGTGGAATAATTTGTTCGAGCGTGTGTTTCGTAATGGACAGTGGATATGGATATTTTCTATCAGGCAGTGATTGTCAACAGCGTTGTTGATAATTTTGAATAGGAATTTTTGGTCGGATATATTTCTTCTATCTTCTAGTGATGTTAACTTATGGATCGCTTATTGCTTACAATGTTTTGCAGTACCTACCAATCCGATAAAAAATATGCCGGTTTTCTCCCAGAGCAACACTATACAGGAAGGAGGGCTTCTGTAGTCAGTATTGATGATTTTTGCCTGACTTGGCGTGGTTAGGACTAATGCTAGGGTTTTTATGCATCCATTCATAACACATGGCGACATAATGTTTTTGTTTATTTGTATGACCACTTTCTTACAGTATTGTTATGAACAAAAATGTAGGATATAACCTAAAAAACCGTTGAGTTCTGTCCTGTTATGTCGCATAACAAAACGTAGTGGGCGGAGTCGCTGCGATATTATTTGAACACTTTTCTTTTTTCTTTTTTTCTCATTGTATACGACGTAAAAATCTTCAGACAGTGATTTTTCGCAAATTTGTATAGGTTGGGTAAAAATATTTAACTCTCTCTCCATAAAATATATATATAAGAGTATTTCTTGCTCCAAGGATTTTATGATTTTTTTTTTTTTTCGTGGGAAGTGGGCTTGATATTATGTTAGCCCCGGGGCAGTAAATATATTATAATTGGCCCTGGAGTCAACACATTTTAGTACATTGCTAACAATTGATTTGTGGTATTTCTAATAAAACGTCACAAGAGCCCATCAAAAGTATTGATCTCTTAATCAAAATCAAATATTATTATCATCTATCAATAGTATCACTATATAATCTAAGATAAGCTCGCGTTAGTATGCCAAGATCACGGATATGGTGTTTTAATATTATATTATGGTGGTTATCTTTCACAGCAGGGCTGTTCAAAACACGACCTTTGCGTGCTGATAATTTATTTTTATTTTTATTAAATACTATTCAAGAGATACATTATTTTATAATATATAACATTTTGAATATTTTCTTTACAATATTTAATTACACTTCAAATATATGCGAATATCGACAACCTCCGTGGAAACGTCTGAGCGTCTCGACAACCTAGTGGTCGATACGCTCGACTACGAATCCAGAGGTCGCGGGTTCAAAATCCGGCAATAATTAATTTGTATTATTTCACATTTAATTCATAGATAATAATAAGTTTGCGGCACGTACCAGAGTGGTAGACACTCTTTAAGTATCGCCCTGGTGAAAGACCACCATTCAGAATCGAAACGTGGCTTGAAATGGCTTTAGTCGTGTTTGGTGAATAGATCGGAATAGCCTGGTATTTTTCAACCTTCCCCTTCCCCCACCCCTTTCCTTTCCCCACCCACTACCTTTAGCCTCACAACATGCCCCAATTGGGGATGCCATAGTCCCATGGGCTCCTGACGGTTGGAAGCAGTTAGGACTGTTGCGATATTAATATTCAATTATTTTTTCTTAACAAAAGGGTATTTTTCATTGGGGTATATTGTGAGGAGTGGTAGTGGGGAGTGAAAGGAGAAGGTGAAGAGGAAGGTTGGGAAGTACCTGGCTATTCATATCTGGTCAAAAACACGGTTAATGCTATTTCAAGAAACGTTTCGATTCTGAATGGGGGTCTTTCACCAGGGCGATACTGAGAGTACCTTCTCACTAATAATAATATTTGGGTATTTTTTATAGCGCCGTATTTGTGAAAAATCACCTCAAGCAACAAATTACCTAAGATTATGTCATGACAACGCTTTGATAGGCCAAGTCAAATGGGGCAATACGTCACCCCCTTCCGATAATTTGTTTGATTTTTACTTTCATGTACGAAAAGGCCAATGCTGCGCTCGCGCTACCAAAGGTTGGACAGCCCCGTTTTGCATTATAATAGTGGTAGCCAAGTACAGTGACATATTATTATAAATTAAAATGTCATCGTGAATTTGCAAAAAATACAGAAGTTGTGGCGGTCATTTCAAAGGTTTATATTTTATTTAATTGATTTTTAATGAACACATTTAAACCACAGCCCAGACATTCGTGTGTAATATATACTTAGCGTTACTCGACATTCTTTTTAAACGAATTATTGAAAGAATCAAATAACTTCAATTCTGATAAACAATGAGTTACAGTTTTGGATTACAAGCAGTTTCCGGAACGAATTTTGCCTGTAAACCACAGACATAAAATACAAGACACGTCATATTCATACAAATCTTACGAAAAATGTAGCACCACTAGTAACGTCTCGTATTCCGTTTCACCCGCGTATGAAAAGGATAGCCATTCAAAGAATATGTGTGTACGAATGAGATAGCTACAACATTCATTCGACAGACAAGCTGTCACAAACGCGTCGCTGTAGACTCCTTTCTGAGAAAAAAATGCCTTGAGAGGTGTATAAATCATTCGGGAGTAAAAAACATATCACATGGAGTTTCTTTCCATTCATAATTACCCACAAATCACTTATTATTTCAATTCAATAAATACAATTATTCACAAGGTTTAAAGTTTCACGAAAACGATGTGAGATAGCGAATGCAGAAATACATAAGTGTGAGGAAGACAACCACGGCTAGTGGCGCGAAACCGTTTACAAAAATAGCGAGGGACGTTCAAATAGCTATCTCATCCGTACACACATATTCTTTGAATGGCTATCCTTTTCATAAGAGGGTAAATCGGGAAACAAGACGGTTCTAGTGGTGCTATATTTTTCGTAAGATTTGTATGAATATGTCGTGTCTTGTATTTTATGTCTATGTTAAATAATGACTCGCGCGAACCGATGTGAATAGCCCTGGTTGCATATACACACATATATGTATAATACTCACGTATTGGTTTTAACCTTAGAGTAACAATACAGAGAGACCGTCCTAATATGAATCAAATCGTTGACATACTCGCAAAATACAGCTCTCTCTTTATGTTCGGTTCTATAAACGAATGAGAAAAAGAGACAAACAATTGCTGTTAAAAATGTACGATTTGGGGCGGGCTAAACGCCGTGTAAGCAGTTTTTTGTAAACAAACTTCAGACTGATTACTTATGTTAGTTGAGCCGACAGTAAAATGTGCGTAAAAATATCATAACTTAAGTGAATTTAGTGCAATCTTCAAAAAACGATATGGCTATATGTGCAGTTGATGGATGCTTCAACCAAAGTACAAAAGGACAAACAAAAAAACAGTTTTCATAGGTATGTATCAAAGAATTCGTATTTTTTAGTTTGATCTCAAATATTTAACATCCTAACCTACAAAACAACTAGTATCTTACACCAATATTTAATCGATCTTTGCACTATTCGTTTTAATATAATAAACATCCGTTTGAAATGGATTTTAAATGCATTTTTAATATGTTTTACTTAGAGACAGATAAACGAGATTCTCATACATTTTTTTAAGAACGGGAAACCCCTTTTACGTTCGGTTTCTGAATGTATCCCGGTCTCTTTCTTTCTCATGGTACCAACGCTAAATTGTTGACAAACAGATAAAGACGGAATAATGTTTATCTTTACGGTTTTCTTCGCCTTCCATTGGCCGACAGTTTATAGGCCATACCTCCTTGGTCAAGCTTGGTCATAAAGCTGCTACAACATTTCTCAAAGTTAGGTCTCTAGGTTACTCTAAAGTTTTAACCAAGCCACCATTACATAGTTCCAAGAAAAACGCATTTGAAACTTTGATGTGTTATAATTCTATTATTGCATATTTAATACACTTGTATTAAAATTAAAACGGTTCGTTGTCACGGGTTTATGATAATTCGTGTTTGATTTTGTAGAGACCCTCACTTTAAAATACTCCATCTCGATAATTAAGTATTTATTTTTAAAGAAAGACAAACATTCCCGGGTTACGAATAACCTGACAATATTTGAAAAACTCCTACTACCAACATAATAAGCGGAAAGTGTTGCTTGTACAATAATGTAGGACGACGCCCGGGTGGGAACTGGGAATCCGACGCGTTTGTCCACTCAGCTACTGACCGGTCAAAATACTCAATATAAACCAATACTACTATGACGATGTATGTAAGTAAATATATTACTTGTCGAGTAATATATTTGCTTTATCTTTGGGCTAAAAATATTAGATTTACGACAATTAAAAAAAATATCTGAAAATCACTCAGAGAGGCAATTGAACTTGGTTTCATTTATAGATTTTAGGCAGTTTGCCCACATAACAATTAAAAATAACTTCAAATGTATTATTATATTTATATTGGAGATTAAATAGTCACTCCAGACAATATAAAATAGTTTTTTTTTTACTGCATGAGTTTTTTAGTTTCATTGTGTTTCGGTTAAGAGATCAATGTACTGTTGTGACGTTTCCCCTCGGTTCCAAGGTAACATTAACTTTTCGTTATTAACTTTTCGTCATTATCTTTGCCAAACGTTATTACATCATGCAATAACTGTTTTTGTAATAATTAATTTAAATATTGCTGAAAATGAAACAAATAACCAATAACATTCCTGACGACCTCCGTGGACGAGCGGATAAGATCCTAGATTGAGAATCCACAAATCACGGGTTATAATCATAGACATAAAATACAAGACACGTCATATTCATACAGATCTTACGAAAAATGTAGCACCACTAATGTTGCACCACTAAATGTTTCACCCGCGTATGAAAAGGATAGCCATTCAAAGAATATGGGTGTGCGGAAGAGATAGCTATATGAAGTGTGTTTCGAAGGTATGTCTCGTTGACTTGGTTTAGTGCAACCAGGCGCGTTGTCTCAGTAACGTATCTACATTATTCAATTCATCTAAAGTTATAATAGATTTAATTTAAATTGTATGAATCATTTAACATTATTTATTGAATAATATACTTTAGTATATTTGCGGCAAGTTCCACGAGTGAACTCTGAATATTGAATTGCCATGGTGAAAAAACATTTTTCAGAATCGAAACGTCGATTGACCGGTTAGTAGCCGAGTGGACAAACGCGTCGGATTCCCACCCGGGCGCCGTAGGTTCAATTCCTCTGCTATCCAAATTCTCCATCATTGCACAAGCAACATCTTCTGCTTATTATGATGGCAGTAGGAGTTTTTCACATATTGTCATGTTATTTGTAATCCGGAATGTTTGTCTTTCAATAAAAAAAAAACAATATCCGTACTTAATGACCAGATCTCAAGAGCTAGGCGCTATCCCAACCTTCCTCTTCCCTGTCTCCTTCCCCTCCCCGTTTTCCATGGAGTTCACAGCATACCCCAATCGGGGATGCCACAGTCCCACTAGTTCCGAACAGTTTTTTTTGTGATTTTTGTGCCGTTATCACATTAAAAAAAAAACTATAAATAATAATAATAGGAAATACTTACATAGACGACTCGACGTCTTGTGTCATTTTGTCCGATTATTTTTGTAGTCCAGCTCAATAATTTATTCGAAATTATTAAATTTCAACTGAAACAAATATTCGATTTGCGATCAATTTTTTATCACTTCACCAAAATAATTAATCCCTCCATTATTTGGCTACCCACGTGTCACTCAAGAGCACGCGATTTGGCATTTTTTATTCGATTACGGGTTTGACTAACTAATACAGTTCATGTGACTTAAAATTTTAATTAGCGTAAATAAATACGCGGGCCGCACAGTGGACCGGTTGCAGAGAAAGGCAACAGACGACTTGCACCGCGGGCTGGACGAACTCGACTAGTCAGTTAGTCACCGTCAGTGTGTCAGTACTGTCACCAGTTAGCGGTCAATTTAGTAAAACCAAAGAAGCCGACTTATCTTACAGCGTTGATAAACCGTTTGGCAATCGACAAGCCTGCAAAACTTGACGCAATTAATAAAAAAAACAGGGCCAAATCATAAAAACCGTCTTACAAACATTTTAAATAGTTTTTGCCAGATTTTTAAATGTCAAAGAGAGACTTTTAGATAGATTCAATTATTGGCATCCTGATTTTGTATGGAATCTGACGGGAGTTCTTCACGGGCGTTTTTGCCCATATTATTGATCGGAAAAGACGCTGGGATTGGGGCGCATTTTTAACTCCCAAGATGAACAGAACATAATCAAAACCTTTCTGTATTAATGCCTAGACACTGACAACTCCCACCTCTAGCAACAAATGCATTGACACCTTGTTCATATTCATTCCATTAGATTTCGTACAGTAAGAAGTGTAAGAACATTAATAGGAAAGTAAATAATTAGCATCCATCATGAAACAAATTAATTATCCTTTAAAAAGATCGGCGGCCATCTTGGCTGTCAGTGTCTAGGTCGCTAAAAGATAATCTCAAGTGTGAGCTATATCGATTTGGAAGAATGTCACTAATTTACCTAAAACCTTTTTACTCCTAGGCCCCAGACGCCTGTCTGGCAAAACAACAAAAGCCACTTCCAGGGCCTAGCTGAAAATAAACCGAAATTTTACGTGGTAGTAATAATTACCAGCAGTTTATTATCAATAGATTTATATATTTACGATTTCGCTAACTTATTTTATTAACTATTCAGTGTTTTTTTTTTCTATGGAAAAATGTTACATATTAAATTACGGAAATGACTGCAAATGGGCTGATCTTTGAAGAGGATTTGATCAGGTTTTTCATATTTTGTTTTGACACATTTGCCGTACCGAAAGAGGCTATATTTTGGCCTAAATACTTTTAGAGTTCGTTTTTTATCCATCTTTCATTAACCTGGGAAACGAATTTATCAGGCCTAATACTCTGAACTGTCAAATTTTCTACTTATACCCATTGAGATATACAACTATATACTGTATATCTATAACTATATACAACTGTATATCTCAATGCTTATACCTGAGTTTTATCAAGCAGATCGTCCGTGCAGCGAATTCACTGATTTTATAACAGCCTTGCTAACAATATTAATAAAATGTAACTTTATTTTATATTCATTTAATTTCAGCTTTTTTTTCCTTTTTTATTTTTGTACAAAACCTCTTACTCCTAAGCAATATCTATAAAATGTAACCTCTGTATAATAACTTTGTTCTTATATTTATTTCATTTCATATTTTCTTTCTTTTCTTCTTTTTCGTTTTTCTTTTTTATTAATATTTACATTTAATATTATATCATTTATGCACAATACGTCTGTCTCGACACAGGAATCTTCTAGTGAGACAAACATGGACCAAACCCATGTTTTATATTTCAACAAGATAAATAAAATAAAAATCTATTTGATTTTATTCTATACGAGTAACATGTAAAATTTTGTTAATTGATATCTGATACTTTTTTTTAAATGCTATCGATTTTATTCATGCAAGTTTGATGTGTAGGTACATTTTTAGGCAACAAATATCTGATGCGGCCCTGGCACCAACGTTATTCTTGACTGATAGCTCACAGTTTCATATCTACTTTAGTTTAGAATGTTGAATTGATTGACATCAAGATAAAAATCAGCTGTTCATAGAACACAACTTTGGAAGTTGACCTGTTTCGACCTTAGTTGAAGATTCTGTATTTTTTGCTTGTGGATATGGATTTAGAGAAACGATGTTACTACTTTATAACTAAACAACTTACCCGTATAAGAATTTGATTAATTAATCATACTTCATTCACAATGTAAAGAACTGGTGTGATTCTGTTGCCAAATAGACTTACCAGCGGTGTACTTGTTTGGCCCATACAATATTCATGTTGATATAGGATTACGGAGATGTTTAATTAATACGCATACGATTTGTATAACAAGTTTATGTTTCATATTATATTTATTTAAATTATAAGTAGGTACGTTTGATAATTAATTCAACATTAAACAAACTATTCACATTGTTTATATTAACAAAATACTCTTAAATAGAAATATCATTACACATTACACAACATTATATGAACCAATTATTTGTGTTTTAAACTCCAACACATTTGATGACCACCAAATCAACGATTAGCGCCATTTTGAATTTTTTACATTTGGACGGTCCCCGTTAAATACAGATTCTCAGCCCGTTTTAGCTTTTTATTAAAATGTGATCAGCTATCAAGCATAATTGCTGTTCCTCAATCACCACTCTACTAATTATGGGTATCATTCTCCACAGAATGTCGAGACTTGTTAACTCAAGCCATGATCTTGGAATTTTTGGTAGCTGTCTAAATGATTTTTGTCATTCTTTACGACTCTACCAAAACCTTGTTCAGGCTTTGGCTTGAATGTTCTTTCAACTGTATATTTTAGTCCTACCTGTATTTTTGTCATTGCTTCATTAAAATATGATATGTGTGCTGTTCTTTCTCTGTTGCTTTTTTTCCCATTTTGTGTTATGTATTTTTTTGTAATTGGACAATAGTCCGTTAGTATATAAATAAATAACAACACGACCGTCATGCTTGACAGCTGATCACAATTTGATTAAAAGCTGGAACGGCCTGAGAGTCTGATGGTCATTACAGATGACGCGAGTTTAAAATACCCCAATCTAAATGATAGTTTCAAAAATGAAGAATGTGATTGAAAAAGTTAGAAAAACAATTCCAACGTAAAAGATGTACACACTAGTCTATGGAGATTGCTTCTGGCCGTTGGCTCGGCGCAGAACTGTTGGTGACGGAGGAAGCTGACAGAGAGGCACAGCCGGGACAGGCGTGTAGACTCTCGTGCACAAATATGTCGCAGTCACAGCAGAAGAACTTGGTGCAGAGGCCGCATTGGTACACCTGACGAATAGGAAAAATTATAAAATCAAACATCTCAACCTTTGCAATGCTGGAATCCCACAAGGTACAACTTCCGTCGTACCTTGCTGACTGTAATTTCGTAATAACCCACTTGTGTTTTACAAATTGATGTTTTTGTCAATTATGTTATTTCTCAGATGTGTTTATGTATTTTTTTAAATTGTATGTCAATGGCAAAAGTGTTTTTTTTCTGGAATAGTTACTTAAATTTGGAGAGTTGACAATTTCCTCTTATGTCAACAAAAGAAGTTTGATTTAGAAATGTGAAGATTTTTTGGACATTTTATCGTATTTTCGTGTAGCTGAATAAATTTTCGTCCAAATAATGCATGAGATTTTCCTGTAAATACAGTAATGTCACTTTTCAGCTGTACTGACGTAAGCAAACTTCAAATATTTATTACACAACTTGTACGGGACTTAACGCAATGGAAAATATCTCTATGGATTGATTATTTTGTTGACAATCGATTAGGGTTTAGTATTTAAATATGCGAATAACAGGTTTTAAAGGATAAAAACTCCTGAAAAGATGATGATGAATGCCCGGTGTCTATTGGCACCAAAGGCATTAAAAACATTGTAAAATCAGTGTTGGTTGGTGTAAATACATAAAAAGGCAATGTTTTTTGTAATGAAAACATAAACGAAGGACTATGTTTGTTAATGTAAAAATAGATGAATTCCTGTATTTGAGGTGTTTATTGGCATTCAACTGGGTAAAAGAAAAAGGTAGATAATAATGTTTGAATAATTTGAAGTTTTTGTGAAAAATCACCTTAAGGGGCGCTGTATAAATCTTAATTCCTCGTTTATATTAATATTTATTTAAATTATGTGCAGAGATAATACATATACAGAAACATGCTTACCTGGCAGGTCACTTCAGATAAACATAATTATTTTATTTACTTTGGCAAAATTATAGTTGATGCGCTTGTTTATACCATTTATATATTTATTTACAGAGTGTATGTATATTTAACTAATCATTTTTATATAATTATCTCCCTTACAACAGTTATTAAACCAGTTATGTAAGGCCCATAAAACTTAATAATCAACATTACCTAGACTGACAGCTCCTATACTAAATATGAAAAATAATTATTATATTTTTGCACTTATCAGAGTGAAATTCTAGAGTATTGCATTGTACCTACATCTTTATGAATAAATGAAGCCATTCATTGAAAGTCTAGAGAATTCTGCACCACATCTTGTCACTTCCAGGCTTTGCCAATTATTGGCTGATTGATGAATAGGTGTAAGAGAGGTTCATATCAATTGCCTGTTTGCCGAGAAGTAATCAATTGGCGTAGACGCCATCTATTCGGGCAATTTAGCGGCACTTTCAGTAATAAAATAACACTTTGCATAAGTGACTCGATAAGTAACAAGGTCATTATTACAATACATAACTTATTGTAGTCAAGTTCACAAATATTGCAACAATGTTACGATGCAATTTTATTGTTATAAATGTTGCTTTAATTTTGTAATATACATATTATTGTACTCTATCACAATATAGTTCTGATAATATGTAATGTATGGCAAAATATATGATAGCTAGCCAAGGGATTGGCAGAAATGGGAATAAAGTAGAATGAGAGAAATAAAAATAGTGGGGTTCAAAAATAATACAAGGTTGATGTAAGCATAATGAATAGGATTAAGAAAAGAATGCTCTGATGGTTTGGACATGGGTGTCGGAATGATAGGTCAACATGATATGCAAGTAGGTGGAGAAGAGGTCCGGGACATCCCAGAAAGAAATGGCACGATTGAGTGAATCAAATACTTTGTAGGTCTTGACAAAAGTAAAAAATAATAAATATACATACACGGTGTCTAAGAACTTGTGGTAAAATTTAATTATCTGCAACACACAGGAGAATCCAAATAAACATAAGTTTTTTATCCATTTGAGCATTTTTACTTTTAAAAATAATTTTTAAGTATTTTTCAGCGACTTTAGGGTTAAGAAACTATTAGAGCCGGGTCTCTACGCTTCAACGCATTTAAAAAGACAGTTAACAGCTGATATTAACCCCGTAGCAACTGAATATTTTGAATTTAACCAAAAAAAAGACTCGATTTACTCTTACGAAAATGAAAGCTCAACAAAATCTACTCCAAACGTGATTTATTTACCATCACCGTGTAAATGTAGTATGTATTGAAGATGTATAAATGTGGATGTAGCGAAAGGAGAAAGGGAACAGAGTAATGGTCAGTTAGTTAGTAATGACAGAAATCTCAGTTCGGGCTTCATTCTTCTAAAGTACAATTGATTTATAATTCTGAAAATAATTATGTAACTTAAATGCTTACAAATTTATCGGTATCCTCAAAATTTCTAATGCAGCCAAAACAGTATTCTGCTTGTTTCTCGTACTGTGTCTCCTTAAAGGTATCCACGGGGAAAAGATGGTGGTAAGATCTGAAAATTAAAAAAAATATTTGCATAACCACTTTTATTTACTAAAATAATACTTACAGATTGTTTGTATATGTATTTGTCTTTGACCCGAAAACGGCGCAATATAAAATATCCATATATGTATTATATCTGTGTGTGAAAGGAAGAGAGGGATGAGTCAATAAACGCAGATGTTCACAAGAGCCAAAACAAAATTGAGGAATTTTGTTTTTTGTATGTAATTATGTCATATGTCCTTTTTCAAAAAATAATAGCACATCATTTTATTTTCTGACTCATCAAATTTTTGCTTGGTAGATATGTATCTAATGACCAACTCTGCATACTTAACTCAAAACTCTGTTTTATTGACTCATCCCTCTCTGACTTTCGCAAACAGACATTGTTATGGCTAAGAATTTAAAGGACCGTTATTATATTTATATGCATTAGTGTAGTGATGAAGGTAAATAAAACAAGAGAAAACAGTTTGCTGACGAAACATAACAGCATGATCGTTATGCTTGATAGCTGATCACAAATTGATCAAAAGCTGAAGCGTACCGAGAATCAGAGTTCAACGGTGACCATTTAAATTTACAAAATTCAAAATGTCGCTGATCGTTGATTTGATCATCAACCAAATGTGCCAAGTATGAAACACCTCAACCGGAATCGAAACGTAGCTTGAAATGGCTTTAGCCATGTTTGATGACCAGATCTGAATAGCCAGGTACTTCCCAACCTTCCTCCTCCCCACTACCTTCAGCCTCACAACATACCCCGATTGAGACTGCCATAGTCCCACTGGCTCCAGATGGTTGAGAGCAGTTGGAACTCTTCAAAACCAAACAGTTTAGAATGCAATAGATAAATAGCAAACCTGGCTAAATGAGGGGCAGAAGCTAGTGTGAGATCGCAGGTTCGACACTGGACGGGGAGTTCGCAGTAGCGACTGCGGCACTGGGGACAGAGGTGGCCGCCGCTGGACACCTTGCTAGGCTCCTCGATGTCTTCCAGGTGACTGAAATTAATCACTGTCATTGAAAATCAAATTAATAAGTGGTACTGATCATTTTGTACTGATTTACATACATAGGTGAATATAATTGTATATGACACTAGGCACTCGCTGTGACTTCATTTCATTGGAGTTCATGAAAACCATTGCTCGGCTGATCTTGCACATTCAACCGAGTTCGTAAGCACAAAGCGCTGTCGAATGATTATTATCATTTCCCAAAGGCGATCAGGACTCTCCCAGGGTTGTAGCTCCGTCGATGATGACTCACCACATGCAGACAGTGAGCAGGGGATCCTTGGAGTCATCGTCCTGCATGGAGACAGGCCCGCTGTGGGGAAAGCCCATCTTCACCAGACAGGCGGCCGTGGGCTTGGCGTGCGCAGGGGGGAAAACGTGCGCCAGCAACTGCGCCTTGTAGTGGCAATCGTCCAGGATCACCTGCCCCGTCAATAAATAAATATATTCATTATCAATGTGTAGCATTCAATCGGGAGATGATCATAAATATAAACCAAATGTCATCCAATTTTTCAAGCAAAGGATGGACACATTATTAGACAAAGGATGGACAGATAATACTAACGCCATAAACACCGCCTGTTTCCTGACACAAGTGGCGGCATATTCGCACCTCAGCGGCCAGTCCAATGACTGAGCAGCGAATACCGTCAGTCTTCAACGCCTGGAAGCAAAAAAATAATTTAGCCTAGGAGTTATTTTTAAAATATATTTACATATTTGAAACAAAATTTACAAAGAAAGCATCATCAAAAATATATATATCGTAAACATTCTGCATGTAAATACACATCTTAAATTAATGTAATATTTAATTAACTAAGAAACAAACCATCATGCCTTTTTCCGCAGGGGTAGGCAGAGGACGGACCGCCATATAACTCTGTCTTGGCACACACTCCTTGCTTCATTCACATTCATACATCGTCTCATACATACTCTTCTATTATTCTTACCCTTCACATGACCCGATTCAAGTATTTGATTTACTTGATCGTGCCATGTCTTCCTCGGGCGTCCTCGACTTCTTCTTCACACTCCTTTCTTCGTTCATTCGCTCTACATGCCCAAACCATCTAAGCGTCCCTATCTTGATCATGTTCATTAATGTAATATTTCTTTCTTATAAAATTGTTGTTTATAAAATATTATTTAGGTTTATAATTATTTTGTACTGTGTGCCCTAATGGTAACATGGGTGGTGTCGAAACTAGTCAGGGTATGTAAAGAATAATTTGTTTTTTATCAAATAAAAAACTCGAAAAAAATATCTACGCAAAGTTATTGGGTTTCCAATGATACGTGTACCAACATAACAAACAAAAAAAATCGATAATCGAATGTACACAGCCTGCGAAAATTCAAAATTCACCTTTTCTTTTGAACAGGCTATGTATGTTTATTATTATCTTATGTTTATTTAGTTTATTTATCGAATTATGTTATCTATTATTAATATTATTTATATATATATATGTGTGTCATACAACCCCTTATAAAATTAAGCTCAAAGTAAAGTATCTTTTTGATAATCCCATATGAATATGTTAGAGTCAGTAAACTTATTGTTTAGGAACTCTGTGTATAAAGAATATCCAAGTCCAAGTCAAAAAGAGTGTCCCGGGGTTCACAAGCTTGTGACCTTTAGGTTACCTGAATAGTGTGGTGTATGTCGCTGGGATCGCAGGTGGTGAGGCTGGCGCTGATGATGAGGATCTCGCGGCAGGCGTGTGCCGGCAGGGCCTTCAGCTGTCGGCTGCAAGTCTCCAGGGAGTTCTGCAGAGATGGCTCTCCCGTTAGCACGGAATCTGCCAGACTGAAAAAGAGTTTTATTGCAGTATTTCAAGAATATATTTTTTTCATATAATAATGATTTTGATATTCGAAAATGTTTGAAAGCAAGGAAAAATTGAGCGGACTTGAGAAACACGGAAACACTTCTATCGGTTTATCTCTTCAGTGTATGTAATATTGCATATAATGAAAGCGCCAGTTAATATGTTCACTGGTTTAGAATTAGATAGATAATATGTTTATGGAACGAATATATCACATCTGATGAATTTGGAATTACAAATTGAACATCGGGCGATTTATTCAAACACTTGTTGGTAATCAAATGTGATGGAGTTTGAAACACTTCAACCTAACGAACTAACTCTAACCGTGAACATATTAACCTGCACCTTATTATATGAATTAATATTTCGGTGATAAAACAATTTGAAATACAATGAGATAATTAAATAATTATGTCTGCCATAATTATAACCCCATTACTATGATTTTTTATAAGCTATCATCTATTTTACACTAAGCAGAGTTAAGCTAGTTGTAAAATACCTTTCCATCACAACAATAAATTTGTAAAAGAAGTCAAAACTAAGCCCGAAAATTAAATTCTCATTTAATGAATGTGAAAATATTTACCTGTGCAGCGCCCTGATATGTCTCCTGGCACTTCCTCCGAGGGGGCTGATCCTCTCGGCTCTCTTGTTCCTCATCACCACCACTCCTAGCTGGCTCAAGGGATTCTGGTCGAAGAACTCTTCAATGAAAACTTCTAGCAACTAACACAAAATAATAATCAGATATATAAAATACGGGTTTGTATAAATAAATTCCAATAAAGATTCTAACAGCTTGCTTACATAATGTTCAATATTTCTTTCCTTTTGTGTATTAATAATGTGAGATGTATGAACCACTAATTATGTTTATTGCCTACCGATTTCGCTCATACCCACGCTCTTCTCAGGACAGTAAAACTAACAAAAAAAAATACAGAGATTGAAGAGAACAATGGGCTGACCATCAAGGAAGAGGACTGACTGCTTGGGATAAGATTGGAGCTGGATGGTAAGGCCTGAAGGCTGGAGCCAGTGTAAAATATTTGCAGAGGAGATCAAATCTCACCATGGGATGTAACACCTTGATTGACAAAGTGATTATTAGTTTATTGAATTAGTTAGTTACCTTCAAGGAGCAGAGGAACCTGGTGGGCTTGAGGTCCTGCGAGGCCATGGCCTCCGAGGCGTCCAGCACCAGGTAGAAGTAGCGCATCATGCCGAGGCGCGGTCGCCCCCGCCGCTCCGCCAGGCGCCGCCGCTTCTCGCGCTGCACGATATCCGCCACCGAGGCCTCCAGGAAACCATCGTCGTCTTCCTTGATAGCCTCCCTGGACAATCGGTACACAAAATAATAAAGGCGGGGTCCCACGGCCTGTCTAAACACAGGCCACGCTAGATCGCGCCGGTTGAACGATCCTGAGCCCAGCGCCGAGCAATTCCCACGTCACGTGTTGGGCTGAATCGGCCTGTCGTTATCGACTCGTAACGAACGGAAGATGACAGGCCACGACGGACGAGAAAATTCCCACCGCCCGTCGGCCTGGCCTGTCATAAAACGGGCCGTGGGACCCTAGCATAATAGATATATTTATATCTTCCAAAAATATTATTCTTCTTTTGGTTCCCTCTCCTATCGGGGGAATGTTGTCAGGATGAAGAAGTGGAAGGTTGAGAATTACCTGTTTATTCTCAGATCTGCTAATCATTGACGGCCTCCATGGTCGAGTGGTAAGACGCTCGACTACGAATCCAAAGGTCGCGGGTTCAAACCCGGCGTGCGCCAATAACTTTTATTTAATTAATATGTGTCATAACACATTTAATTCATATAAAAATAATAACAAGTATATTTGCGGCACGTTCCAGAGTGGTAGATGCTCTAAGTATCGCCCTGGTGAAAGACCACCATTCAGAATCGAAACGTTGCTTGAAATGGCTTAAGCCGTGTTTGGTGACCAGATCTGAATAGCCAGGTACTTCCCAACCTTCCTCTTCCCGATCTCCTTCCCCTCCCCACTACCTTCAGCCTCACAACATACCCAATTTGGGGATGCCATAGTCTCACTGGCTCTAGACGGTTGGGAGCAGTTGAGACTCTTGTGCGGTATTCATGTAAAAAAATAAAGAAAATCATTACAAGCAATGTTTTCATCTGAGTCTCATCGGGGTGATACTGAGGGCATCTTCCACCCCTTTTTTTGTGCCCTCTCCTATTGGGAGTTGGCTATCATCAGGGCAATTTTCAGCCTGCAGGCTGCGACCCAGAACAACTCGGGCGTAATGCACTTGTACCAGTCATGTATGTTTCAAAGCCATAAGATTCTATTCCCCTACCACATCTTCAATCCAAAATTGACCAAATTTTTCAAAATTCTTAATAATAATTTACTCAATAACTTTTAAGAATAAAAATTGTGTGTAGAATACCACTACCTCAATCGACTAGAATATTCAACATTCCTTGTTTTACTTCACATTTTTTTAGACTAATTCTTATTTAATAAATTAGAAGTAATTTTTAACCTCACTTATGTCACTTGAGAAATTGCTCAAAATCACTTATTTGTGAATTATGTCTTGCGATTAATTTTGATTTTATTACTATTGAGACATTTGTTAAGGTTTCTAATCGTATCACAAACCAAAATATATACATTTTAAAACCTTGTCCTGTCAGAAACATTATTCAATGGGCAAAAAAGAAAACTTACCAGGTTTTCTCGTAACCGGTCTCCCATCTATACTCCTTCCCATCCTCTTCGTCTCCCATTTTCTGAGAATATAGTAATTATAATTACTTTTACGCTAATCTACAAAGGGATAATTGTATGATAAATGATAATATTATTTATCCCAATTTCCAATAACTACAAAAACAAGAGCCTGATAGAGATGGTCGACATTCTGTTACTTTGTCCCGGTGACTGCTGGAACCGCCGATATTATTTTTCCGAGTTCCAAAATAACCGGTTCCTTTTTTAAACTAACTAACCATCACGCCGTTTCGCTGCAGGGGACAAGGCTAGGCAGAGAGGATGGACCGCCATACAAATCTGTCTTGGTACCAACTCCTTGCTTCATTCACATGCATATATACTCTTCTGTTATTCTGACTCTTGACATGGCCCGACTCAAGTATTTGATCCACTTGATCGTGCCATGTCTTCCTCGGGCGTCCCCGACTTCTCCTACAATTCACTTTCGAGTCATATATTTCCCTTACATTATTTTTATAGTTCATCCACTCTACATGCCAAAACCATCAAAGCGTCCCTTTTTATTGAGCCTATTCATTACGCTTACATCAGTTTTGCATTATTTCCGGATACCCACATTTTAAGCACGGTTTTACCGCACATATGCCTCAGGGATCTCATTTCACCGCATTCGGTCTAATTGAATCCTTCCTCTACCAGTTCCATGTCTCATTGCCATACATCAGATTTTCTGGCTAGCCCCACCACCCATCAAGACAAAATCAAAATATTTTGAAGAACCGTCTCTTTTTCGTAAGAATTTTGCAGGAACCGGTTACTTTTCTTTAAGATTTTGCCAGCAACCGAACACGTTAGCACACCGATCAACCTCCCCGCCAAAGTAATTGATATAAAGAATCGGCTCCACATCGGTCACCGGTAGCTGGAACCGCAGTGACAGCCCATTTCAGATTTCAAGCATCTCTAGTAAGCGTGACAGTTAACTGACAGATCAGACCTTGAACAGAGAGATGCACATGTCGTTATATTTGAGTTGAGTTTCGTTTTGAATATGAAATTAGCGGTGCCAACCATTAACTAACTAACCGTCATGCCGTTTCTCCGCATGGGTAGGCAGATACGATAGACCGCCAGACAGTATTGGCACACACTCCCTACTCCATTCACATTCATACATCGTCTCATACATACTCTTCTGTTATTCTGACTCTTGACATGGCCCGACTCGAGTATTCGATTCATTTGATAGTGCCATATCTTCCTCGGGCGTCCCCGACTTCTTCCTCCATTTACTTTCGCGTCATATATTATTTTCACACTCCTTTCTAATGATAATAATAGCTGTTGCCAACCCTACTATTTATATTCTTCGATCAGTTGAAGATTGGAAATGTATTATTGACGGCCTCCGTGGTCGAGTGGTAAGACGATCGACTGCGAATCCAGAGGTCGCGGGTTCAAACCCCGCGTGCCCAAATGCATTTTACGAAATTAATATGTGTCATAACACATTAAATTCAAACATTTAAAGTATCGCCCTGGTGAAAGACCACCATTCAGAATCGAAACGTTGCTTGAAATGGCTTTAGCCGTGTTTGGTGACCAGCTCTGAACAGCCAGGTACTACACAACCTTCCTCTTTCCCATCACCTTCCCACCCCATTACCTTCCACCTCACAACATACCCCAATTGGGGATGCCATAGTCTCACTGGCTCTAGACGGTTGAGACTCTAGTGCGGTATTAACTATAAATAAAAAAATTAACCTTGTTAATTTATACAAAGTAAAACGCGATATCTTTTATGAACTAAAACAATAAATGGCAGTTCTTTATGCTTTCCGTTATTATAATATAAAACGGCCGGTTTGCTTGTTGAGTACTGCCCCTGAGAGCTCCGCTGGAATCTCTCTTTCTGTTGCACGCATTATTAATAAGAAAGAGGGAGAAGTTGCAACGGATCTATTCGTGGGATATTTTTACTCTATTGTAATGGACAATGGTACTCAAACAGAAAGAGCGTGGTTTTTTTTTATGTGATTAGCACCGCACAGGAAAAGTCCCAACTCTCCAGAGTCCAGAGTCAGTAGAGCTATGGCATCCCTATTTCCGGGGAATTTTCTAAGGGAAAGTAGACGAGGTAGTTAAAAATTATTCAACTTCAAGGACAACTTATTATTAGAAGCTAGGTGAGGTGTTAGCACCGTTTGCTCATTATTGCTCAACTTGGCTGAAAAGTGTCAATATAAATATTAATGACTAAAAGCTTCTATGGCTGCCTACGTTGCGTTTTACTGTGATTCGGCTTTGTTAGACATTAAATAATCGAAAAGTACGTTTTTTTAGTGACAAAATTAAGTTACTCTAAGTTGATTAGCTCGTCGGCACTGACTTTTGACGTGATAACGTCTTTAAAATTAATGCCAGTTGTGGGGAAGCAATCGTGTCCAAACGAGCGACAGTATTTATCGAAGTAGATTCAAACTTCAATAATTCGGCAACCGCTCCAACGTTCGTGGCGGCCGGATATCGAAAACTGAACCTACGTTTTTTGACTTTTCGGATTCGACATGTATCCATAAACGAGATCATATTTCAGGGACTAATTATTCGATTCGAGTGTTGTTTTGAAAAAGAGTTTATATGTTACAAAGCAAGATGGGCTCCAAGTGTGTATCTCAAAAAGATCGAGGCTGTAAATTAGAAAACGTTTGAAAATTTCCCGATTTTCTTAAAACGTCACGAAATACGAGGGCGAAATACAAACAGAATTACAAAAATCGGGCGCAAACGCGTAAAGCACAACATTTCAGTAAGAAAGATACCGAAAACGCTGGATATGAAAACCAACGCGCAGTATTGCCGCGAATATAGGTAACGTAAGCGCGCTCTGACAACTCAGGCGGCATCTGACGAGCTTAGGTTGTAGATGTAAATGTATGTTGCAAATGGCACAAACTTGACCATTATTTTGGTGTAAAAAGTGGTCATGTTAGTTTTATTGTAAATTTGTCTCCGTCTTCAAGTCCTAATAACATTCCCATTTCTTTGACTTCTTAAGGTATAAAAAAATGTTTGGTTAGAGTTGACCATTTATTACATACATTTTTCAGTAGGCCATGGCTTAGGTATCATTCTAGTAATAAATATTCAGTTCACCCCACCATTATCTAAAATACATTTATATTTTTTTACTGATAATATAATACTTTGTATAAGGCATGCCCATTTTCAGGCTTAAGATTGTAACGTCTAATAATACGAAGAATATTCGATTTGTAATAAAATTAACGTGCGGTGAAAATTCTGAGTCACTTTAAAAATCAACGAGAATGGATGTTTTCGAAATTTCTCAAATTTTAGAAAGTGAGTTGTGCTTTTAAAATATAAATACGCGCCCAAAGCGATCCATGACACTCGTTTAATGTAGATCCTAAAGGTATGGTAATAATAATATTTGGATAATTTGAATAGCGTCGTTTTTGTGAAAAATCACCTTGATGTCGCTACCTCATATTAATGCGAAATTTATAAGTTAGCTTTGTTTTATGAAAACTGGTCATAGATCTCATCCATATCTCATCTCATAAACTTTGATCTAAATGCAATTTTTAAAAAATAATATTTTTTTATGTATGGAAGTTGATCTAAATGCAATTTAAAAAAAATAATAAATAAATATATATGGAAGTTCAGTAGTTAATTATTTTTTGTAGCCCTTTCGAATGTTTTTTTTTTCGAAAATTTCCAACATATTTTTACTACGGAAATTGTAAAAAACTTTCACATAGGTACCTCTCCGTCTTCTTATTATTTAGAGTAAATAATTCTGCCGTCCCTGGACTGACACAAAAAAAAATGTTCCGGTCTTGGTTGTTAAGAATTTATAAATTATCTTGAGTATCTTGACATTGCGTTTCAATGAATAATTTAGTTTTTTTCACAATTCATGCACTCTTATTATTTTACAAATTTATATTATAATGTAAAACATAATATTTATAACATCAATGCTGTGTGCACATGTGCATAAAGTTACATAATTGTGCAGACCTTTGTAATACCACGCGAAGAAGAGACGAGCGTTAACAACCTTGATTGTCTCTTTCACTTCAATGAGGCTTAAATTACAGACGAGGGAGAAAGAATGACGTCCGAAGTTCATACCTATTTCAAGAGATAAAACCAAGGGGTGTGCCAAGTTTCGGCGACACATTCTTTGTGTGAAATTATTTTTATCAATGTTCTTATGTATTGTACTAATTTTAACAATATAGAACCATGTTTTTAAATTATGTTGGAAAATGAACATTTTTTGTTGTTTTCGTTAATTATTTGTAAATAATTAGCTACGAATTGTAAAAAAAACTCAAAATTATTTTATTTAGATTCCCTAATTATTTAATTATTCGTTTAGATTTTTAATTCACTAACCTCCACCTCTAATCAAACGGAGTTAAATAATTTGAATAATAAAATTTTAGCATAAAACTAAAAATAATAATCTTTGCGTGTATGGTAAGTTTTGTTTTTACATCAAATATTAATGTATATTTTACGATTTTAATTTTATAAGTTAATGCATACATTTTCCCTGACTAAGACAAATAAATTATTTTGTAGGTCAATTCTGTAGAAATGGTGTATCAATAATATTGCACGCTTGGAAGGTTGTATATAATTATGTACATTGATGAGTGACTAAAATGAACTATTATATTTGCAAATAGATAACTTTCTGGTGCATTACCGTCTATCCTCTTTGTCTATTCATTTTTTATGAAGTTTTTTAAGACAAGTAGTTTTTTTTTTTAAATGAGAGACCGGCAGGGAGCCGGTATAAATGATTACTAGTCAAATAAAAACCTCACGAGTAGCAATGAACCGCATTGAAAGTACTGAAATGTTACTTAGATACTAAAAAATAAAAATATGGATTTTTTTATAAACCCTAGACCGAGCCCTATATTATAGTAAAGAGGATTACGAAATAGTCAAAAACATAAAATTGAAATAAGTAAATAATCTCAATAACTCTACGAGCACTTGTAGTGTGCGTAAAAACATTAAAAATACATTATTACAACAACAAAAAAACATTGTAACATTTCCTTCGACGAATTCATTTATTCAAGGCGTTTTACTTTCATCCAGGTAAGCGCCGAGTCCGCTATACGTTGTGCGCACATGCTCGCAAACCTATTATTGTAATGAAATTATTATTTGTATTGTGTCGACCAAATATGTCCTCAGCTCTGATTGGTGAATATTTTCGAACACTCGCTTGTGATTGGCCTAAAATTGCGTCTGTACCAGAACAACTGGATAAACGAACGGAATTGTCATATTATTGAATAGAGGTCAGCACCATCGCATAAAAAGACGCATCACCTAAAAGGCCCGTGCCACAGATAAGTCTTAAAAAAAATATTAATACCGGGAAACAGCGCATCTATAGTCAATTTTCGGGGTTGTGAGAACTTTTAAATATTGAAATACGATGTAAGTATTAAAAACATTGTGTATAACAACAGTGCGTAGCCTTACATAAAAATAATACCTGCGTGCTATTTCGTGGTCTACTCGTTCTTATTTCGATAATATGCATTCGATAGGTAATACTAGTAATGCTTTATACGGTTGCATTATTCAAAGTCCGCCGATACAAATCAAAATCTAATAAACCGTTTTACTGCATAATGTATGTGATTTATTGCTTAATAATCAGATTTACTATTTATATCCGCGGACTTGTCCTTTTTATCGGAGAAAAATAAAGCTACGAGCTGTCATTAGACTATTGGCGGGAATGTTCTGTCAAATTTGATGCCCTGTATAATCATTATTTTTAGTACAAATGTCAAACCTGCAAGTTAGGTTAGGACAAAATAACACAAAATTTACCGGCATCTTACAGTTTCAGTTTTATAATAACATGTATTGCGCTGCAATTCGACCGTGTCTCATTAGTCACGCAATGGAAAGTGCGAATTTCATTACCACGGAATGAAATACTTAAAACTATATATAAGGTTTGTATTTAACCAAGCACCAAATTAATTGTGATTTTTTATCCGAATATTGTTTAGGTGATCGATTCAATTATTTATTCAATAGTTCCCTACATCTAATAAGAGACTAATTCTTCAGTGTGTTCGTAAAGCATAATTGAGTAATTTGTTCATTTTAAAATATTTTATAATAGCGCTTATTGATTTTAGTGTCAGATGAGAGCAGACATGTCCACGGCAGACGAAGCAGACCCCCCGTCCCAGGCCCTAAACCCCAACCCTGAAGGTCTGAAGAAAAACTTCCAGGCTATTAAAGGTAACTTGGTACTTGTATGTTATACTCCCTGCCACCGTAATGAACCTGCTTGACTGCCTTTATTAAAAGTCGTATAATCCACACTTACGGTGGAACAAACTTTTCGGTCAGTAAAGTTATGAATTTGAACTGTGAAATGTCACTTCAACAGTTTTGGCAACATCTAGACTGGCAGCGATCATTCTTATGTGTATGAAAAAATCCATAGCTTTCTTTATCTGTATTTATACTCCAGATTAATAATAATACTAGGATAATTTGACGACCTCCATGGTCGAGTGGTCCCTCCATGGTAAGATACTCGACTACGAATCCAAAGGTCACGGGTTCAAAACCGGCATGCGCAAATAACTTTTATTTGAATGATATGTGTCATAACACATTTAATTCGCAACAATAATATAAAGCATATTTGCAGCACGTTCCAGAGTGTTTTAAACTCTAAGTATCGCCCTGGTCAAAGATCACCATTCAGAATTGAAACTTTGCTTGAAATGGCTTTAGCCGTGTTTGGTGACCAGATCTGAATAGCCAGGTACTTCACAAGCTTCCTCTCCACATCTCCTTCCCCTCCCTACTACCTTCAGCCTCACAACATACCCCAATTGGGGATGCCATATTATCACTGGCTCTAGATGGTTGGGAGCAGTTAAGACTCTTGTGCGGTATTCACTATAAAAAATAAAATATCATATAAAGTGCCATTTCTGTGAAATATCACCTCAAGGGCGCTTAACAAGGCTAGAAAATAAAATTAAAAAAAACCGCTAAAATTACCATGAAGATGCTTTAAAACACTGTACCTAGATTTAGATATTATATTATCGAAATAACTAAAAACTTCAGCTGAAATAACCTTAAAAACTCTACTTACATTTAAATATAAACTTGTCACTAACTATTAATATTTACATATGTCGCGGGCTGCGAAAAGTTTCGGACTTTCTGTATAGCAGTAGATCGAGAATTAGCACACTAGTGCATGAAATAGAATTATTTAAGTGAATGTAGGTATGTAAGGACCTAGCTGTGCAGATTTTGGCAATTCTATGGATATGACTTTCTGAAGAGCTATCCGTCAAATATATAGACTATTATGCTACAGAGGCTGTCAATTATTTAATTCCCCAAATCATGTTTTTCATAGATACTGTCTACAATAAATAGATGGAGTTTCAAAATATGTCGCACTTTGAATTACATTCAATTTACTCTAGGGTTTTCCTAGTAAATTATTTGTTTTTATTAGATTTTACAATTAAATAAAGAAGATTTATAAAGGCAGGGTCCCACGGCAATTATCGCGACGCTTGTCGGCCTTTTGTTACCGCCATTCCAGCAAGTCGCGACAGGTTTTCTCGCGCCTTTGTAGTTAACAACCCGCAACGGATCAAACGCACAATGACAGGCCACAGCGGACGAGACCGTTCCCACTGCCATCGACCTGTCATGGCGTGGCCTGGCCTTTTATAAAACGGGCCGTGGACCCAAGCTTTAACAACAAATTGAAGGGAGTAAAGTTATTTGTAATATTGTGTATAAAAAAAACTTTAACTTTGTTCCACTATCTATTTAAAACTGAATTGGTTTTTACCTTGCTAAAGACATTTTATGACTGGTACGTTTTAAACTTATGCTAGGATATTTATAACATCTTGTCAGGAAAGCGATGGAATTCCTCCACAAGGGGGGATCAGTTTCAAAAACAGAAGTTTTATTGTGTTGTTGAAACGTAAATTAGCAGTATTCATAATAATGGTTGTTTCTTCACCTAGATGCCCAGGAACAAATGGGGACCCTGGATGTGCTGGTGTGCGGCCAATGCCACTCCGTATTCCACTTCATCGAGGAGTTCAATGAGCACCGCGATTCTGTCGCCTGCTCTGGAAAGTCTCCCGTCAGAGATTGCGTAAGTCAACAATTACCCTTTTAATTCAAAACATTGCCCTATTTATCAGCTCCACAGATAACTTGTACACATAAGTTTGCATACAATTTGTTGCCCTCTTTCACTGGATTACTTTCAGTACTGAGGGAGTAGTGACATTGCAACAACAGAGTTGGTAGATACTCTCAGTATCGCCCTGGTAAAAGATCACCATTCAGAATCAAATTGTTGCTTTAAATGGCTTCAGCTATGTTTAGTGTCCAGATTTGAATAGCCTGGTACGTTTCCAATCTCCTTCTGCACATCATTTAGCCTCACAACATACCCCAATCTGGGAATTCCATAGGCCCACTGCCCCCGTGCAGTTGAAACTCTTGTCTGGTAGGTATACATATTATTTTTTTTCATAGTGAATACCGCACAAGAGTCCCAACTGCTCCCAATCGTCTGGAGCCGGTGAGACTATGGCATCCATAAAAGGGGTATGTTGTGAGGCTGAAGATAGTGGGGAGGGGAAGGAGATGGGGAAAGAGAAAGAGAAAGGTTGGAAAGTACCTGGCTATTCAGATCTGGTCACCAAACACGGCTAAAAGCCCTTTCAAGCAACGTTTCGATTCTGAATGGTAGTCTTTCACGAGGGCGATACTTGTATCTACCACTCTGAAACGTGTCGCAAATATATTTTTTACTATTTTTATATGAATTAAATGTGTTATGACACATTAATTAAATAAAAGTTATTGGCGTACACCGAGTTTGAACCCACGACCTTTGGATTCGTAGTCGAGCCTCTTACCACTCGACCATGGAGGCCGTCAGGTATAACTCCTTTCGGTCTGCTGAAGCTTGAGACAGCTGTCTCACTCATATGTGGAAACTTTTGTTAGTCAGGACTGTATTATCATTCAAAATACAAAAAAGTTTTTCATATTTCAGGCATTGTCGTGTCTTTACATTCTGGATGAAATAAATAACATAAATTAATGAAACACAGACATGGGTGTCTTATGCTATTATTGCAAAACCAAAACTTTTTCTGCAAAATAAATATTTTTATTAAGGTTGAATAATGTATGTTGGTTCTAGACCGAGTCAAAGCACCAAGTGTGGGCCTTCATGCTGTGGAAGTGCTCCATGGTCACTCCGGAGACGGGGGCCAACAGCTCCTGGCGCCTCTACCAGCAGTGGTGCAAAATGGAGGAGAAGCAGCGGGCGGCCTGGATCGCCGCCGGAAAAACCGTACAGAGCCTTTCAAAGCTGTCCAATAGCAAGGTGGTCAGTAACTAGTCACTATTTTATTATAAAAATACTTAAATCTCCTGTCTCTGAGAGCTCTGTTGTAACCTCTCATTCTCTCTCTCTCAAAAACTATGCATGTATCAGATAGAGAAGTTACAATAGAGCTATCAGCAGTGCACTCCATATAGGCACATAAGCACTGCCCACCCTGCCGTACTCGCATAAAAATATGATTTATGTTAGATTAAATAATATGAAATTATTGCAAAAAATAAATATACATCTTCAAAAATTTGCGCAAAGTTCAGCTAATCCCACCAACTGTCAAAAGTGTCAAAAGCAGTAATTACATATGCCCAAACACCGCCAACGTCAGATTAGATTATTCTATGTTCACTAGACTACACAAAATATGTATGCTGTGAGCTGTGTGCGCGGCCGTTCAAGTGGCTCATTTGTGTTAGTATCATTGTTAGTGTCTAGGCAGTCCTTTTACAGAACAAATGCAAATATGTAATCAGTTTCATCTGTTGGCACCTATCTCTATGATCAATTAATCTACTGTTTTTTCTACTGCCTACCCTGATTAAAAACTCTGCACGCCACTGATCAGCAATATACCTTTACCTAAGACAACACCCCTTTTTTCCAACTCATTGTTATTATAGAACACTTAAAAAAAATATGGAACAAACACTACGGTATTTATTCTTATTTTTTTACGTAAATTTAAATGACATAAATTTGAATTTACTTAAATTTAAATTGCGTAAATTTAAATTCACCTCGAAGGTAACATTAAAACTACAGTCCAGTTTATTTGTAACAACTCTGCTTACAATGTTTTTTTTTTGCAAATATAAACTTAACTGCTTAGTTTAATTCTATACTGTTTTGAAAGGAAACTTTATTCCACGTATTACAACATATTGGTATAGTTGATTTGATTATAATCAAACTTGACTCTTAATTATTTAACTGTCGTAGAAGATGGCAACTTCTGACACCTTATTTATAAACACTTCTATAATCTAATAATAATAATCTGCTAGTGTGACTATTCTAATGAGCCCCTAATCCTCAGGTGGAAGTGAAGTCTCCCCCACCTGCCCCCACCCCCGTGGCCCCTGCGCCCGAGCCTGAAGTAGTCACCCCCGTGGTGCGAAAGCGGGGGCGCCCCTCCAAGGGCTCCTACGCTGCCAAGCCTGTACCCGTCAGAGCGCCCTCAGTTGAGAAGGTAAACACTATTTATTATTGGTAATAAATCGACATTTTTACTAACATAAGTTTGTCTCATTTTAACTTTATCAGCAACATCAGCTTTGAAGACTTTAAAGAGTCAATTAAAACACACTGTTTCTTGTTTAGAGAAGGCTGCCTTATACAATAACCGTAATAAAGCTCTCTTGAAGTGATTGAATTACTAAACGTTGCTATATAAAGTTAAACAATTATGTATTGTAGATGAATGGAAGTGGGTAGAATTTCTTGGTATTTTTTTACCTATTGATAATAAATTCTGAAGAAATGCTGGAGGCTCTGAAGTTTCCTTCTGGACTTACGTCACATTTGGGGATGCTGTGTGGAAGGTCTATTTATAGAGAGAAAGAAACAAACTAGAAGTTCTTTCAAATTCAGATTCCAAAATTTAAATTTTCAGTTCCCAGTTCATACATTGCTTCACGAACATCACACTACAAAAAAGTGCTATAATTTGTTAGTAGAGTAAATTTGCATTTGCATAGTGAGAAATGTGTGAAGTGTGAACTGCCGCAAAATAAAGTAGTTCGTACAGAGCGGTTACATCGCTAGTTCGACGATTTGTCAGAGCAACTTGTATTGAAATACAAGGTGCTCTGTAAAATTTATACCTCGTTTTAAGTAAGGGGGAAAGAAGTTAGTCTTTCTCAAATACATGTACTAAATATGTATTTAAAAAAGTGTTTGGTATGAAAACATTCTTTTATAATTTTCTTTGAATGTGAGGCCTAATTCGGGTCCTATTCATTGTAATTTCAAGCCTAAGTGATAAAAGATCTCATAAGCCTGTTTTAAAATCAATCAGATTGTAAATGATTAGATTTTTTCTTAACATTAAGTTTTTGCAGCATGAGAGTCTTATGATAATCTGTGTATTAGAATGACGAAGAATTCCAGCCCTCCTCCACGGGTGACTCTGACGACGAGACCACCATCCGCCAGGAGGAGACGCGCAGCACCCGGTCTCACCGGGGGCCCGGCCGCCCCCCTCTGGTGCCCCAGCCCGCCCCCTCCGAGGACGACGGGAAGACCAACATCATCAAGAAGCTGGGCAGCTCGGTCACGGTCACTAAGACCACCGCCAAGGTAGGTCTTCAACCTCACCTGGTATATTTAGTCTCTCTGATAGATTAGCCGTCTGGTTTAATCAAACGCTGCTCAGCTTCTAATTATAATTTAATGTAGTAGAGTCAGCATCACGTTTGTTAAAACAATTTATTCACGTATTTCATTGCCAATTTGGCCAACCTGAAAATGCTGTACAGTTCATAGATAGTGTCATGAATAGGATTAAGAAAGGGACGCTTAGATGGTTTGGGGGTCTAGAGTGAATGGAAGAAGTCGGGGATGCCCGAGGAAGACATGTGATTCAAATACTTGAGTCGGGCCATGTCGAGAGTCAGAATAACAGAACCGTATGTATGAGACGATGTATGAATGTGAATGAAGCAAGGAGTGTGTGCCAAGACAGAGTTGCATGGCGGTCCATTCTCTCTGCCTATCCCTGCAGTGAAACGGCGTGATGGTTAGTTAGTTTATAGATTGGTGACTTTTATTAACATTAGCTAAATTCACAAATATGTTCTAATATGAGGGATATGAAAGTGATGCTTCTATCGGAGGTTGGCTATCGTTCAGCCAAAAGTGCAATTTAAAAATATATATGAGGGCTATTTTTTTAACGATAATATTTAAATTTATCAACATATTCATGAAAAAATTGTGAATATACTATATCTGGGGGTTAATAATACTAGAAGTGCGAATGTCAGATTTTGGTCAATTGATATACTTACTAGAAAATATGCCAAAGTGTCCCTTACTTTAATGCTATAACTTCCTATGTTAGTAGCCTCTCAAGAAATGTGAATGTCAAAATAATGTTCATAATGCCATTTTTCACCCCTAAAAATCAACCAACAATCGCTTTTTATATATATATATATATATATATATATATATATATATATATATTGCTGTGCTAGTTCAATATTATAACCAAGTAGAAAAATAATTTGCTGATTCCTCATAACATAAGGAATCAAAAGACACCAATAAGAAGAAAAAAAATTTAAATACCTCATATCTGAATACATATCTATATGTTTGCAAAACAAGGTATATAAAATATCTACATGATGAGTATGCTATTTTTTAAATCAAAAGGTTACCATTCCTACTGTATAATTCTTTAAGATCTGGATGAAAATAATATTATGACTAGGTAGTTTATTTCTCAGTACTTCTTTAAATATATTAAAAAAAAAAAAATTTTGATAATTCTTATAATATTCACGAATCATTCTTGTTCCGCGGCCCAAGGCTGCTACGGTGGCAGAGTCGCAGGCCAGCGTGCCGGTGGAGAACCGCATGGCGCGCAGGACGGACAAGAACGCTGGTGCGGACGAGCAGGGCTCCGAGTTTGTGGTGGAGAAGATCCTCGCCAAGAGGTTCAACCCTCGCAAGAAGCAGTACGAGTACCTGCTCAAGTGGGAGGGATATGCGCAGTGAGTAGGCATTTTATATATTTGCGCATTAATTCTCGAGTAAGCCTTGGAGTAAGAATATACATGGAGAGAAAGCTAAATATGTTTACCCAACCAATACAAATTTGCGATAAATCACTTTCTCCGGGTTTTTACGTCGTATACCATGAGAGAGAAAGAGACAAGAAAAGTTTTCACATAATATTTCAGCACTTCTAAGTATGTAAGAATGTTATCCGTCTGCGCTAACTTTACATCGTCTAGTCGCATAAATTACGTCAACGGATTTCGAGGTTATTTTCTAAATTAGTGTTGATTAAAAAACTTGCAGTGGTGGTTATACAAATAAATCAAACATGATGGTGATATGTGCTATGCGTGAATGTTCAAATGAGACCAAACAAAGAATATTCACTTTTCAGAGGTATTTCAACAGTTTTAAATATTTTTGACCGAACTTTAGAATTTTCACTTTCTAATGAATTTACCCGTTTGCTGCTAATTGAAATATTGATACTTAATAACAATCTATGCCTTCAGCGCATGTATTTACCTATGTACAAAATCATTCAATCTAAAGTAGATAGCAATGACTGTTAGAAAGAATGCCATGTACGCCTATTTACATTATGTCAATGGTAAGATTATTTACAGTAAAAATATAAATTTTGTTTGTTAAAAACTTCAATTTCCCTCCCCAGTGAGCAGAACACCTGGGAGCCTGCCGACAACATGGACACGTGCCGCCACCTGCTAGAAACCTTCGAGAAGCAGCTGGCCCGGCAGAAGGAGTTGAAGGCCCTGCGCGAAAGCCAGGCACCTCCGGCCCCCTCTGCCCCCACACTCTCCACACCAGCACAGGCCTCCGCTGGCCAGCCTGCGCTCACTCCTTCCGGGTAAGTGGCCACCCATTCCGTCAATATATTATGGGTTAAATAAAGTGCTCCGGATTCCTTGAACAGCCAGGTGCATAAATCTATTCACTCTGGAAGAAAAGCTAGACATCCAAAATAAGCTGTCAACTGATCTAGCCTACAACGTGTCCTAAGATACTTTGGAGACGTTCGCCAAACTGAGCCCGGTTCATCAAAGTAATTGGAGTCGGGGTTATGATTTTTAGCTATTTATTTACTTATAAACTAACGGACTAACGTCCAATTACAAAAAAATACAAAACACGAAATGGAAAAAAAGAGCGACAGAGAAAGAACAGCACATACATAATATTAAATGAAGCAATGACAAAAATAGAACAAAATATACATGAGATAGAAAATTCAAATCAAAGCCAAGGTCAAGTCAAAGTTTTGGCAGAGTCGTAAAGAATGACAAAAATCATTTAAGTCTGCTACCAAAAATTGCAATGAGGCAAAAAAACAAATAGGGTAGATACGTTGCTTGAAATGGCTTTACCCACGTTTGGTGAACAGGTTTGAATAGCCAGCTATTTCCCAACCTTCCTTTTACTATCTCCTTCCCCTCCCCACTACCTTCAGCCTCACAACATACCGCAATTGGGGATGCCATAATCCCACTGGCTCCAGGCAGTCGGGACTCTTGTGCGGTATTAATTATAAAGAAAAAAGATAGATTTAAAGAAGAACATTTGGACGCAATCAGATTTATGTATTTATTTACGTTATTCTGGGTAAATTTTATGTTATATGTATAACTTTTGAGTAAGTTTTCGACATGGATTGTTTGTTTTGACAATAAGTTAGTCGAATACGATATTGACCAAATGACCGTTCTCTGGCTGTGGTGTTCTATCAAACATATTTTTTGATAGAGCACACTTTTGTAACACATTTTGCGGTATTTTTTCATTTCGGTAAGTGTCACATTTTGCCTTTTTAGCCAATATATTAATATATTTTAATGACAATATATTTTTGTATTATTTGCAGACGTCTCCAGCGCAACAGCAAAGCGCGTGCCATGGACCAGGTGAAGGCGTGGTGCGGTGCGGAGATCGGCTCCTCGGCCAGTCAGGCCGGCCGGGCGCCGTCAACCCCCAGCCAGGAACGCAAGCGCGGCGCCCCCGACACGCCCTGAGACTCCCGAGAGCAAGAAGGTCAAGCGAGAACCCATGTCCAGCGATGACGAGGGCACGCCACCCGTCACCCCCAACAAACAAGGTCAGCTAACTCACCATTGCGCTGTTTCTCCAGAAGGGCAGGCAGATAGGATAGACCGTCACACGGTTCTATCTTGGCACATGTTTCTTGCTTCATTAACTTTGCCTAGGCGGCGCGCGGCTGACATAAAAGGCACCTCTCATCTTGCAAATAAATACCACAATTTGCCAAAATAGTTTTTTACATATTTTCCTAGAGATAAATACGAGATGATTTCCTAGAGATAAAATACCTGCTGACAACATCCAAACTCCAAATGCAATAGATTTTTGGTTAATCAATTTTTTACTAACGCACATTGTAAATAGCTGACTTGAATTGAAGTAAAAAATGTCCATGTGGTTTGAATGTTTTCTGCAATTATCAATTAACTATAATAATGTTATAAAACATTCATGTGGTGTAAATTACATATTTATAATGATTCTCATAAAGAAAAAACACTCACTTTACAAATGCCATAATCATAATATGCTTTTGTATCGTCATATTTTCAAACGCCCTTTTCTCAGTTTCATATTTTTGAGATTGGATGCTTTCTGCATAACTACGTCCAATTGTGACTAAAATAATATTTCTCGCCTTTCCAATAACGTTCAACTATTGCTTGATGCTTGTTTGCACTTCTCTAGCTCATTCGAAACACGCTTCGTGCTGTCTAGATAAAGCTATTCACATCCATTAATATTCTGTAATTTTCATGACATGACCCAACAGAAGAATTTAATTCACTTGATCGTACTGTGTCTTCCTCGGGCGTCCCCGACTACTTTCACTTTTGCCTCATATATCCTCCATGCATTCCTTTTTCCGTTCTTCCACCCCCCGTGTCCAAGCCATCTAAGTGTCCCTTTTTTAATCTCACTCATTGCTCAAGGTCAGCTAGCTACTGATTATTATTATTATTTATTCCGAGAAGGTCTGCATAGCTCCCGTTAACCTAAAAACACATTATGCTATTTCCCATATGTCACCTGATTAGAATGTGACGTGTTTGAAACTAATAGTATTTTTCGTTTCTCAGACTCCTCCCCCTCCCCGAAGATAAAGGTCCTCAGACTGTCCTCATCGGACTCCAAGGCCATCAACGGCACCCCCAACCGCATCAGCGATGCGCAGCTGGTCAAGTCTTTTGGGGTGGACTCCAAGGGCATGCCCCTCATCAAGGGGGTCATCAAAGTGGACCCAAAACAGATGCCAAACCTTACCACGGGTAATATCATTAATATTCGTAGAATCTGAAAAAAAAATTACCCATACCGTAAGTGTTAACTTGTCATCAATTGTTACCACATCCTAACAACTTGTCATAAATTGTAGAGGATTTTTTTCTTTTCAAGGGTATTGCATATTTGTGCAGATTGAATTCTAAAGCCATTGCCAATGTGACTATTATTACCAAAATGCTAAGTAGTTTTTTTGTTTGTATTTCAGGAGTTTACATCATGTCCAAGAACTCGGGAATAATGAAGATTGACACACCGGGAAAACTAGGCCCTGGACTCAACATTGACCAGGAACTCATCCGGAAACAAATACTAGCCGCCAAGCAAGCACAGATGAAGGTACATAATTAGAATTTAAAAAAATCTAAATACAATCAGTTTTATGATTTTGAAACATGCTCATATTGCTTGAACTTAACCTTTAGTGTGCCGGAGTTTTTATTTTATAAAACCTGTTGTTCGCGTATTTAAAGAACCGTAATCTATGGTCAACGAAATAATCAATCCATAGAGATATTTTGCATTGCGTTAAATTCGGTACAAGTCGAGTAATAAATATTTGAAGTTTGCTTACGTCAGTGCAGCAGAAAAAAAAGTTTTTCAAAGTAACATTACTGTTTGTTTTTACAAAACTATGCAACTTTATTTCTATTTTGAAGGAAGTTTATTCAACCATACGAAAATACAATAAAATAACCAAGAAATCTTCACATTTCTTAAGCAAATTTTAAACAGAAATAAAAAAAAGTAGCTATTCCAGAAAAACCACTTTTGCCATTAACATACAATTTAAAAAATATATGTAAACACATTTAACTGAGAAGATAACGCAATTGACAAAAACATCAACTTGTAAAACACAAGTGAGTTCGTACGAAATTACAGTCAGTAAGGTGCGACGGAAATTGTACCTTACGCGAATCCGGCATTCCAGAGGTTAAAAGTCTGTTTCAATTATGCAAGAAGCTTGCACGCAAACTGCAAGATGCCAGTAGCTTGCACAGTTGAAAACCTCTACTTGCATAATAGAAACAGGCCTTTCAATACAAATTCATTTAAAAATACTACACCCGCAACTTTTTATTATGTGACTAATATTGTATGTTGTATTTCAGAAAAAGAATGAGAGCTTCGTGAGCATAGCCCCGAAGGCTGCCACCCCCTCCAGACCCGTGGGCAGGCCCCCCCTGCGCCCCGCGCTTCCCCCGCGCCCCCAGCCCGGCCAACCCCGCCTGCCTCTCAGCCAGGTCAGCACTTTGTCACGATTATACAGTTCTTATAATCCATTTTTCTGACTGAAACTTGACGTTGTACAACAGCTGGTCGGAGTTTTCCGATTTAGCATCTAATGCCGTTTTATTCACACTCATAACTGCATAAGGTTGACAGCAGTTGTCCTAGTAGTATTCAGTTGAATAACTCAGCACATGTGCCCCATACTCTAAAGTTTTGCATAATTTCTATACTTACTTTGGTAGGAATGAAGCTAATAAGAACCTTTTACTGATTTTCTAATCTATACATTACAATTACGCAAATAGATGAGCAAAGTGCTGGAGGCATTGATTATTTTAACCAACAAACCTTTGAAACCTACAATGCTTTCGCCAAGTTTTTAGCATTACATACTCGCACAAGCAACGGTACTTTTATAACGAATTAGATGTGTTATAATAATATCGTCACTGGAAAGGCAAAAGGGCTTAAGCGACACTTAGTTCAAAAATAAGTTAAATATGCAGTTTTGATAAAAAAAAATCTGCATCGAAAGTTCCGACTCTCGTTTAATTCTGAAGACTTTTGTGGCCCTTCAGCCATCCAAAATGTATTTACCATTTGGAAGAATGCTTGACTCAAGCGACACAAGTTTGGGACTTTTTTTTAGCTTTTTGTCGCTTCAGGTAACTCAGTGAGAGTATTGAGTTAGTTTTTTTTCAAAATCCAACCAGGTACTGAAGACTCGTGAATTTTATTGTGAAACAAAAAAAACTTTGAATTGCTCTGTTTAAACTTCCCGAAATGGCGCCTCAGCCCTTTTGCCTTTACGGCGATGATATTATGTACACAAATAAATAGATGAATTTGCGCATAATATTTTGCAGTTTGCGTTAAAATAGTTAGATTAAATTTTAAAATGATACCTAAAGTAATGATACTAAAAATATTTTAAATGTTTTTTTTGTTTATTGCAGATTAAGCGCAATTCCTTGCAGACCTCATCTCCATCGCAGCAGATAGTCGAGAAGACCATAATCACCCCCAGCGGACAGAAGATTATCCAGAGAACCATCCAGAGGAACACCATGGGTGACGGCCATAACAAGCTCAGCCCGAAGGTAATTCTGAAGATTCCTTTATTTTGTGTGAACAGAAGAATTGGCATAACACGAAAGAGTCTCAAAAACTAGAGCTACCAAATATTCCCAGGAGTTAAGTCAAGTCACTAAAATGTGTGTCCGCCAGTGTTGTTATTCATTAGTCGTTGATTATTACAACCTCGGAGTAAGAATCTAAGGAGGGATAGCTAATTTGTTTTCCCCAACCCATCCGAAATTGTAATAAATCACTTTCTCCGAGTTTTTACGTCGTACACCATGAGAGAAAAAGAGACAACAAATTTTTTGGACTTGAACGTATCGTAAGGATGCTCTTAAGGTCCTGGTTCACGGCGGGACTCCGCCCACATTTTTTATTATGCCACTAAACTTGACACAACTAAACGGTTTTTTAGGTTATATGCTATATTTTTGTTGATAAAAATACTGTGAAAAAGTGGCTATACGAATACACAAAAACATTATGTCGATATGTGATATGAATGGATGTATAAATACCGTAGCCTTAGTCTTAGCCACGCCCAGGTGCGCCGAGTCATGTTAAAATCATCAAAAACAAGTCCAAAACTGATTTCACTGCCTTGGATAGTTACTACTCTACTAACTCTATGATTACAACATTACCTTTTTGACGGTGCAAACATATTTTGATTGACTTCAGTCTAAACAATAATAAACCTACTAACAGTTAATTTTATGGGAATTACTAGATATACTACCTTTTGTATGCCATTCCCAAACTTGTTTTTCACTACCCCAACTTTTTGTATTAATCAATGCAGGCATATTAAGCAGCCATTTCAAGCAGCACTTCGATTCCGAAAAAAAATCTAACTAAACATATATAAGTCACACTATTTTTTAGTAGGTTGAAGTTTTACTTAATATTCCCGAATTGGTTATTGGTATATTTTTTACATTGGCACTGCAAACACGACGCCATTATGAAGTTATGTATTTTACCAGAGGCTTCTTGATGGTTGTCTGACACTAATGCCGTCTAGCGACAGACAAATATATGTCGACAGGAGTGATATTTTTCACATTTACCCACTACCTTCAGCCTCACAACATACCCCAATTAAGTATGCTATAGTCTCACTGGCTCTAGACGGTTGGGAGCAGTTGGGACTTTTGTGAGGTCACTATAAAAATAAAATAAAAATACGTAAATTTCTGTTATAAATTTTATGATAATATGTATGTAAATTGATATGTTTTGGTGTTTAGGACCAGACTCTATTGAGGAAAGTAGCAGCTGCAGCCCGGGGTAGGGGAAGGGGAGGGACCCCCAGCCGAGGAGGTGGGAGGGGGGGATACACTCCCATCGTGGAATTTGACCAGGTAATCTATCTGAATATATATTACAGCATTTTACCAGAGATGTAAAAAACTCTTCACTTTTAAATTCTAGATATCTATCTAAAACTTCATTTCAAAATAAGGATGATGTTGTCTAACCTCTGGTAGGAAAGGAACACAGAATATCCACTGTACATAATTTATAATTGATATAATGGGATCAAAAACCCTGTGAGAATGCTTTTGTCAATTATGGATTTATACCATTCATCATAACAATGTTGACTGCAAATAGGTAAAACCTTTTAAGTCACAATTTTTGGGAATGTTTCACATAGAATATTGGACGATGTGCTAAAATAATCTTAGCAAAATTTATATACATAATAATTTCATACTAAGAACAAAAATTTTGTGGATCAATTTAAAAAAAAACTATGTATGAAATAAGTAAACCCCAAACTTTATAGATTTTAAATATAAATGTAATGTATAAGACCGGTCGGTAGCTGAGTGGACAAACGCGTTGGATTCCCACCCGGGCGTCGTGCGTTCAATTCCTCTGCTGGCTAAGTCCTCCATCATTACACAAGCAACATCTTCTGCTTCTTATGATGGCAGTAGGAGTTTTTCAAATATTGTCAGGTTATTCGTAACCCGGGAATGTTTTTCTTTTTAAATTAAAGAATAAAAAAAATAAAAAAAAGATAAAAACTTCCAGATTTTTAATTAGTTTTACAAATTGTTAAATATGTATGTATTTGTTTCTATCGTCTTTATTTTGTGTCGTAAATGGTTTTACCGTAATGCAGTCGATATATCACAGCTGTAGCAGACTAAACCATAATATCCTAGAAATTGCTTTAGAAGTGTAGTAAAAGCACCAATTTATCACATCTAGTACGACGAGGTGAATGGCTTCCAGGCCTTCCAGTCAGACCCCGAATCATCGGACGACGACTTCGTCACCGACCCGTTCCCCGCGGACTTGCCGCCCATCGAGCCGCCCAGTCCTGAGCGCGACCTCACCCTCTGCCCGCTGTCGGGTCGGAGGTTAGCTCGCGCCGAGGGCGAGCCCACCCCTCCGCCCACGCCCCCGCCGCAGGCCGAGATCGAGCCCGAGACCCTGATGAAGGTGGAAATGAGCCCCGGGGGCACCACGGGCACCCTGGTGCAGAGCACTCCACAGCCCAGCCTGCCCCAGCTTATGGAAGATGATGTGAGTGTCCTAATTATTTAATATAAACGTCATTCTAACGCTTTCAATGTTGTATTACACACAGCATCTCCAAAGATGACATAGGCCCTTAAAAAAACCCCCGAGCCTTCTGTATGGAATTACGATTTTTTTTTAAACTATACAGTAATTTTTTTGACCAGCCCTCTGGCAGATCAACCTTTGTTTCTGGGCCCAGAGATTGCAGATTCAAACACCAAAAGCAGAAAAGATTTTTTAATTTTATAATTTGAGTACGGTGAATCTCTGGATTATTCGGGAAACCTTTGTGGGTTCAATTAGGCAAATTTTGAATGTTAGTTCTCAATGTTTTGTAAGGCTGTTTTACTGTAAATTAATTAACATTATTTTGACCGGTCGGTAGCTGAGTGGACAAACACGTCGGATTCAATTCCTCTGCTGGCTAAGTCCTCCATTAATGCACAAGCAACATCTTCTGCTTATTATGATGGCAGTAGGAGATTTTAAATATTGTCAGGTTATTCGTAACCCGGGAATGTTTGTCTTTCTTTAAAAAAAAAAATTGTGCTTAGTTTGAGAATGGAAGGCATTTCCAGTATTGCAAAAATATCACTTATCTTTGTAGTACCTTAGACTAAGGTTGGGTGAAATTTTTTAGCCACATTTCATCAAACTTTCATTTTTTAGCTAGTGTCAAAACTAACCAATAAAACAACAATAAATTTTGTTTCAATTTTCAACAACTATGACACAAAAGTAACAAATAAACTTTTCAGGACGCCATGGACCCTAAAGCGGTGAAGCGTTTGTTCAGCGGCGACGACATGGACGGCCTGACCTCCAACGAGCCCATCATGATACAGGGTGCCGACGGCGTGCTGTACCAGGTGGCCGGCAAAAATGAGGAGGGACAGACCCTGCTGGTGGCGCAGGGCGGGCACGGCGCACAGGGCGAGGGGGAGGGCGAGGAGGAAGGGGAGGCGGGCGCGCAGTGCATCTACGTGGCGCAGCAGGATGGAGACGAGGTCCTGACCATTGATTCGGCACAGCTGGCGCATCTGATGCCCGAACATGTAAATATTATTGTTGCACATTTTACTGGTAACATTTTAACTGATGGAAATTCTAGAGGGAAGTCATCCAGTTGGCTGCCCCAGATAAAAGCAACTCTAGAGGCTAGGTCTACAGTTAAGGTCTCTGAGACCATCGGAGACCAGGACAGGGATACCTGGAGGCGCTTTCTCGAAGCAATGGACTCCTCACCCCAATAGGACAAGTTAAAGAAGATGATGATCATCACTGATTAACATTTTATTATATATACATGGCCTGCTCAAAAGAAAAGGTGAATTTTGAATTTTCGCCGCTGTGTACATTCGATTATGGATTTTTTTTTTTTGTTATGTTGGTACACATATGTTTATCATATTTTAGCATTATCAGCCATTTTGGATTAGTGGTTTGTTTTTGACAACTGGAAAGGTTAGTCACGTTTTTGTGTGTTCTTCGATTTTTTACTTTTGAAAAAAATGTTTATGTCTTTGTACCGATTTTTCCTCTCCTTTACTGTTCCAATGATAATTTGACGCGATGAATTTCCAGGGAGGCGGTGACACCCTGACGGAAGCCCTGGGCCAGGTGGCTCTGCAGGTGGATGGGGAAGGAGATGACTCCACGCAGGTCATAGCACAGCTGGTGCAGGCTGATCCTCCCTCACCAGGTAAACTAACCACTCTGCTTCAAGAGACCCAGGCTATACTACCTTGTGCAATACAGCTCAATCGTGTTAATAATAATATTTGGATTTTTTTAATGACGCTGGTTTTTTTTAAATCACCTCGAGGGTGCTGTACAAATATCAATTGTTAGGCTCCATCTTATTACTAACTACAGATGATCTATTTCAACAACTTAGGCTAAGAGATTACATCCACCAGCCCATCGCTCAATAATACAAGACTATATATGTGAAATGAATTTGACTAGTGAGCATGATGCCGAGAATAATGTACGTATTACATTTACAACTTAGCAACCGCTCAGTTTAACTGGCGAAACACCAAGAGTGATAGATGTCTCAGTATTGCTCTGGTGAAAGACCACCATTCAAAAGCGAAATGATACTTGAAATGGTTCTATACATGTTTGTTAACCAGATCTGAATAGCCAGGTACTTTCCAACCTTCCTCTTTCTTGCTGCTCTATGCTTTAATCTTTGAGATATATAAATAATCATGATATTTATGTTGTCCACGAGTGCATCTACAATCAACGTTTAATCAATATACAGTTTAACCAAATAAGTGTCAAATTTTTTATTTTTTATTCCAGGTGGCACGAGGAAGGTGGTTCTCCTTCTACCGGACGGCAGTCTGACCATGACGGAACTGGACAGTGAACAGTACCTCTCCATAACAGACGGTGACAAATCTCAAGAGTGAAGGGAAAGCACCCAGTAGTCGGTACAATACAACCAAGTCTTCAATAAAACCCCGTCACTGCGCAGACCTTGCGAGGATTCCATCTGTTCTAGCCGGAGTGATCACGGAACGACATTATTCGCCCATTTTTCCAAACGCCTCCCGGGATGCTGACTTATCAACGATATTTTATAAAATCCCGTTTAAAATCAGCAAAGACGTATTCTTCCTGGAAGGAATAATAAACTGCATGAAATGCATTCACATCTCTCGGAGGATTTAATTAAGTCTGATTAAGAGATAGAGGTTCCCGTTGTGAAAGCATAAGAAAATATTATTTCTCGACGAATAATATCATAAAACATTGTAGTGAGAAGGGACGGTTGTCTCTGTTAGACTCCTGTAAATAGTTATAGAGTATAGCATTATTGATTCAATATGTTGGCACTTTTAAATGGACATTGATTGGCGTGACTGATTTGGGTGAAGGAATAAACACGCACCAATACAACATTATTTGAATACAAACTGCGGTTTCAAAAGTACCGTTTGATGTTAAAGCAAATACCAAAATATTGGACTGCATACTTAAGTGTGTGCAAATATTTAAATTACTTTTGTGAGCGCATTTAATAATACTAGTGATGCAACAATTAGGATTCTGATGCATTATCGTTACTACAGGTTATATCTTTAAAGAATAGAATAGAATCGTTAAAGTTTTATTATTTGTACTTATGATTATAAAGAAAACATTTTATCCGATTTTGATTCCACCAATGATACAAACAATAAATTTCTATGATCTCACAGAATCCTCGGATGATTTGGATTAGGCCAGTAGCCAAAAAAGAAAGTGCGTACAGTACCGTTGCTATTTTATAAGTCGTCCACAAATGGTTTTGACCGAAGGAATAACTAAACTGATATTTATGTCGGATGATTTTTGGATTGTTAAGATTTTCAGAATATGTTCCATCAATCTTAAATCGATACTGACAGTAAATTTCATCATGCCTACATTTTCGAATAGTAAAAAAAGGTTTTATTGTCTGTATATATGATCATTTAACACTGTAAAACATCATTAAGTAAGAATTAATAATAATAATAAATGGACAACTTTTATAGCGCTGTTTTTGGGGGAAAATCACCTCAAGGGCGCTTATTAATTGTTGTATGGCTAACTTCTACCAAAGCATTATTTTTGCTTCGATGTGCTTTCAAGTTGAATGAATCAGTACAACTTGATTTGGTAATACAATTGATATTTTTTTAAGAAAATGTGCCTTGTGAAAATAATTATCATAAGATTTTAGTTCCCGCCAATGATGCGAAAACCCATTTAAAACTTTTTAAAGTGCTGAAATTAAAGTTAATGGTTTAGCTGGATTCAAGATGAAATGATTTTAATTGACTAATATAACTGCCAATTTCCTTAGTAATTGAATCAATTTTTTTTATTTTTTGTTTTATTATTGTCACATATTTTGATTTGATAGACATAGTGTTCACCTAACTACGCGGGTCTGTGACCTGCTCGCAAATAAACCTGAAGTTACCTGGAAGTGGGAGAAGGTTCATAGTATAGAATATAATGCATGTACATCAAATTTGATCTATTTTATTGTTTATCTTTTTAAAAATAAAAAAAGATTTTTTTTTATTCCAAGATTTACATTTGCAATGTATTATTATCTTATAACCAAATATTGATATCTAAACATTGTCCTATGATTTTAAATAAATTATTGTTAACATCCTTCAAATTATGAACCAGATAATTTTTTAAATATAGCGCAGTGGAAAATACTGCATTTATTTGCTTTGACTAATTTTTGAATCTGACAGATGGGTGGAAAGAAAAAATGTACAGTATGTATTTATTCTTAAAAGCAAGTCTCCAAAACCTTTTTTTCCCCATGTGTATGATCGTATGATTGAGATGAGAAAGTGCCAAAATTGTTGAGAACTATTTATAGATGTTTTTCTTCAAAAATCTATTGCATTTAATTCACATTGATAATATTGTCGGCTTGCTGCGAATTTCCTTTTGCGTGGTTTCTTTTTGACCACTTCAAAGAGTTTTTCATTAATTGCGTGAGACCACCAACAGTTGTTAGTTTAACCTCTGGTGTGCCAGAGTAGCCCATCGACTACACAGGATTTATGCGGTTTGTGTGCCGGAGTAGCCTTAAGACTACGGCATCTAGAATTACCTTTTATGGTATAAATGAATATATTTTGTTCATTTTTTAAACCTGTTGGTAGCATATTTAAATGAATCACATTCGCTTGTCAACAAAATAACCCATCACAAGAGAGGTTTTGGATTTGGCACGATTTTTAAAGTTGCATTACTGTATGTATTTACAGGAAAACCTCATACGATTTTATTTTTATTCAGAAAAACCCTCCTCCACCTTAGGAAAATACAACAAAACTAGAAAAATATCTTCATATTTCTTTATTTGACATTTTTAGTAGCATGACAGAGAAAAAAAACATTTCTCTAAATGTATGTAAGCTTATCTGGGAAAACCCACTTTATTTAACTCTATAAACCCATTATCTGGTAAGATGGTCGCGGAACGCTTTTAGTGCCTGGCACGCAACGGAAGTTGTACCTCACGGGAATCCGGCATTCCAAAGGTTAAGCACAAAAAATTATTCTTTCAAATTTCTGAAATGTGTACATATATTTAATTTTGTTGAAACACTACTAAATGTCTTTAATAGCCAGTATGTATTAAAGAAAATATGGTTTCTTAGTTTTTCGCAGCGAGCCCACAATTAATCCGGCGTTGAGATACGCGAAGCCTGTTTACGATTGTCGTAATTTGTTCAATATTTTTTGTAATGTTAAAATTTAAAGACTAGATTTAAATATATCTTGGTAACCACAAATAAATAAATTAGATTATAAAATTTGCTTGATTTCTGTTTCAGATAATCTTATCCAAAAACTAAGTTAAACAAAACGATCAAAGGAAATGTACCAAAAAGCGAAAGCATATAAATACTGGAATGAATTTTAACATTTTTTTTTATTCAAAGTAAAATTACATATTATGGACATATCATTATTGCTTCTTAAACAATGAGATGAAAAATCCTATTGTGTCATAGTAGACTGCATCTACACTTCTCAGGGCATCTTTGTCTGGTCCGAATCTTTGAACCATCAATCTAAAAAAACAAACATCAGTAAAACAAAGGATCTAAAAGAGCGGAAGAAGGTTTTGGGACCCCCTCACCTAGCACTGGGCCGATGATGGAAACAGAAACATTATCTCTAAAACACACTACTCTTATATTCCGACTCGACAAAATTTTATTCACTTGATTGTGCAATGTTTTCCTGGTACGTCCTTCCATACATTTCTGTCATTTCTTATTTTTTATGAGCCTTCTGGCTTCCAGTCTTGGACACTTCAGTCTTGGTTAAGACGTTCGACTACGAATGCAGAAGTCGTGGATTCAAATCCCGGCGTGCGCAAATAAATTTTATTTCATTAATGGGTTATTTCACGTTTAATTCATACAAAATAATATATAGTATATTTGTGGCACGTTCCAGAGTGGTAGATACTCTAAGTATGGCGCTGATGAAAAACCACCATTCAGTATTAAAACGTTGCTTGAAATGGCTTTAGCCGTGTTTGGTGATCAGATCTGAATATCCAGGTACTTCCTGAGCATTTTCTTCCCCTCCACTACCTTCATCCTTACAACATACTCCAATTGGGGATGCCACAGTCCCACTGGCTCTAGATGGTTGAGGGCAGTTGGGACTCTGGAAAAAAAGAGGCCTCCCTTAAATTTTTCCAGATTTACCAATCCTTCTCTCACCTGTTTGAAACCTGCAGTTCTCTTCAAATGGTAAACTCATCTGTGTAGGTGACCTCTGCCCCTTGTCTTGGATTCTTTTTGGATCTCCGTAATTACATGTCGTGTGTGATTTCAACACGTTGAGATCTCGTTCCTATTGCATTCAGACTACTTTCATCCTTCCTCTGCCAGTCCCATGTCTCACTGTCATACATCAGAACTGCATTTGAAACGGCTAGCCTCGTTTTCTTTTGAAAGTATACAAAGATGTAAAATAATAATTTTAAATTCCAGCAACGGTCAGTTTTAAATGAATTCACCTTTGTTCATTATCGAGTCCCGAGTTTGGCCATCCAGGATTTCCGTAGATTGGTGTGGCTGGAATTAAAGTTAAAGTGGGAAAAGTGGCAAGCGCCCACGCCACCATGGTTTCACACTCTTCCTTTGTAGTTGTGCAAGTACTGTATACCAACTGGCCACCGGGCTTCAGGAGTTTAACAGCCTAAAACAAAGAAGTAACTTTAAAAACATGTTTGCATACTGCTTGCTTAATTGTAACCTTGTGTTGGGTTGCTTCGAATTCTCAGATTGTCACATTTAAATTGAAAATGAGCGCCATTTTAAATTTTTGACATTTCAATGGTCTACGTTAAATGCCGATTTACGGTCTGTTTTAGCTTTTGATCAAATTGTGAACAGCTGATGAGGGTAACAACATGACCTTTACAGAATTTGACAAAAGCTGACTAAGAATCGGTGTTTATTGGAAATGTCAAAAATTAAAAATGGCGCTGCTCGCCGATTTGATGTTCATCAAATGTGATGAAAGTTTAAAACATCCAAACCTTAGATACTAATAGATTTAATCCTTTAACTGTGGATAACGAGAATAGACACAAAAGTGAAACGGACTATACATTTTGATACGTAGTATGGGGACCTTGACTTAATTTAGTTATTTATGTAAAAACTTAGTGCATTGGTGATAATTAAAGTGTTTTAAAGCATTATTCTTATTATACCATAAATAATATTTGTGCTTCTAATATGAAGGTAAGACTGCATTTCGATTTAATTAAAAACAATTTGTCAATTCTAAAATAAACTCCGCACAGGGAGTAAGATCGCCTTCTCCAAACTCAGCAGTTAAAAGGTCAAACAAAGTTTTATAAAATAAACCAAAACAGATGTCATGGACTAATATGCTGTGAAAAGGTTCAGATTTGTGAAGGATTTTGCAAAGATATACCTACCTATAAATAGGTGAAAATATATGTATAGTGAAATAAGACTAACAAGAAGTCCAGGTTTCATTTTATTAAGGAATATGTTAATGATTTTTCGATCTCCAAACTCAGTATTTGGTCTCCATTTTGGTTCCTTCAACCTTCCAATAGCTAATAACGTTGCTGATCTAAAGAGTTAAGCAAATCTGAAGCACTTACCGATTGGAACAGTTTTCTTTGTAGAGGAACATACGACCTCAACATCTTCACAGTCATTTTATTGCTAAGCAATGGCCTCTGTCCCAAAGCACTGCACGGGACATCCAACAGAATTTTATCAAAGGTTTCTAGAGCAAAGGGTGGTCCTTCCAAAACATTACTTGAGTTGCTGCTATCTTCCAAAACCGCTTTGGTAGAATCAAAGGCAAACGGATGCACACATGTTATTGAAGACTCTAGACATCTTCTTTTGATGGTGTCGATTTTGTTTGCTATTTTGTCAATTGCTATAATAATTCCCTGTGAAAGATAGATAAAGATTGTTAATTTGCACACTTCTTTTATGATATTTAGTTAAGTGAAATAATTAGACTTACTTTATTTCCCATCAACTCTGCAAGGTGGGTTGTCTTATTTCCAGGGGCTGCACACATGTCTAAAACAGTCTCTCCTGGCTTGGGATTCAAAACTTTTCCACAAATAATAGAGGGGAGATTTTGCAATAAGCATTCCCCCGGAGTAAGAACTTCCTGGTCAATCACTGGCACCTTGGATACTGGCAACACTGTTTGTATACCTATACCTCTAAAAATGGATTACAAAAACACACAAAATCAAATTTTCAAAGAGCATTGATAGAATAAGTGCAAAAATGGATGACATAACATCTTACCTCGGTTTCATAGTATCGCCAAACAGTTCATGCCTAGACATTTTCAATTTTCCTCTACCAACAAATACTTTGACGCCATTTGCATAATCGCCCTTAAATCCTTTTTTGCAGTCACCAGAAACATCGGCAAATATGTTGACATCATCATTTATACCTATACCTGGAATTCGTAATTGAGTGATATAATTTCCAAAATTCACATTTTCTTTTGGACAGGCCATGTACGTACGAGTGTAGCATTTTCAAAATTGGTACTGATGTATGTGTTAAGAAAATTATAAAAACAATCTTTTCAATTCCATGTAAGCGATTAAGAACCTACCTATAATACAGCATTTTTTTAAATCATGTATTTGAAATGTGCAATATTATTTGACTTGTTAAAAAATAATAATATTGTTCCATTAAATAATGACTAATATTATATTGTTTATTTAAGTGATACGACTGAGTCAATAAATCTCCCATATATTTGTACAGTCATCTTTATTACCCAGCTTTGTTTGAGTTTCAAGATGCTTTTTCCTCATTGAACAATTGTGAAATATGGAAGAAACAATAGTGTCTTGTCTTCTTTTTCAGTAGTTAAATGGATATCTAAAAGCTCCATAGTTCATGGTGGAAATGACATTGCGAGCTGAAAATAGTTGTATAGACAGAAAAAGCTGATCATTAGAGAATTTATATTGGTTCAGGAATAAAAATAGATTTGCTGTTTTTTATGTGAACAACGCAGAGTCCCAACTGCCCGAAGCTAGTGGGACAATGGCATCTCCAATTTGAGTATGTTGTGAGGCTGAAGGGAGTGGGTAGGGGAAGAGGAAGGTTGAGAAGTACCTGGCCAAACACGGCTAATGCAATTTCAAGCAACGTTTCGATTCCCTTGGTAATTAAGATACGTTATTCGGTGTTTTGATAGTGGCCTGCCAGAAGGGATTTTGGATATCGTAATAATTGAATATGAGCACCCTCACCAGGAGGAAGTCCCATAACTGCGGGGGCGAAGACGTTGGCACCCCCAAGCACTGCGGCTCCGCACGACGCATCAACTATCACCGACGGCAACCCATCGTCAGCCAGAAACCTGTCTAGCCCATTCTCCTCGGGCCAGGTCTCTACTCCGATGGTATCGGGAAAGAGTTGCTGCACTCGAGGCACTGTCTTCCAACCATTTTCTTTCCTTTGCTGAATATATTAGTAGAATTTATATCAGGGGTATTCTATCAAATATTTGATGCACTGAATCGAAGTAAGGTCAATTTTATCTTACTTCGGGTGAAATTGATCAAATATCGAAAAAAAAATCTTAAACAGTTAATCAATATCATTGGCCTGTCTGGGGCCTAGTCTAAAAGTTCCTAGGTTACTTGTTTCGAAATTAGACAGATTTGCCATCATTTTAAGTATAAACAAAAAATAACTCATTACGTTTTCTAGATGAGTCTGGATTGTTGTGATTAAAATATCAATATCAGCCTTCAGTGAATTAACTCGGTAAGTAGTCAGTTTCGGTGCTCTCTGAAGCCATGAAATGTAATCCGCTGCACTCGATTTCTGCACATCAACATAAAAAATAATTTTTTACTTTTAAATAATTTTAATATTAGGTATTTTTATTGGTATATAAGTCATAAAATACTGATTGCCATACATCGTTTGTCAATAATTGCACAGAAGAACACACAATATCTTCTACATCTTTATTGACGAAAGGAGAAGGCATTTTAATTGAACAGTAAACACATCAAATCAAATTCTGTGCAGTTTTTCAGGCCTGCCGTTTCACAGAATTCATACTTTTTTGTAATGACAGCGCCTGTCATCACCGGATAGAGATGTTCGATATTCCGGTCCCGGTTACTTTGTCTCAGCGACTTGTCGGACACTGGCCGCCGATATTTTTTCTCCGAGGAACAGGTTTTTTGTAAAATAAAAAAAGAGTTTTTTTTGTTTTTTAAAAGAAAGACAAACATTCCCGGGTTACGAATAACCTGACAATATTTGAAAAACTCCTACTGCCATCATAAGAAGCGGAAGATGTTGTTTGTGCAATGATGGAGGACTTAGCCAGCAGAGGAATTGAACGCACGACGCCCGGGTGGGAGTATTTGAAATTGACCGGGGGTTTTTTTTATGGAATATCGTGATGAAACGAACTTGGTTCCATTTATTTTTCCCTAGAATTACTCTGGCAAAATAAGTTTTTAATATAAAGCTGGGAGTTCAACTGACTCCAGGCGGAATTGTTTTCCTTCGTAGACTACTGAAAGAAATGCATGAACGAACTTTATAAAAATGGTAACTGCGATAGGATAGGTTGACAACAGGCTAATGGACTTTTTCCTTCTTCCCGTCAGCTAAAAGCATAGTGGAATGGTTCTTCATTCAACTGGATCACCATATGACGTAGATGTTATCTAGATACGGAAAGTTAAAGGAAAGGCTGCATAGTCTCTCTATCTTCTCACCCAAACTGTGCTTGTTGTGACGATAACAAATCGGCCGAGCACATTTTGTGCTACTGTAAGCTGATGATGGATGCCAGTAGAGAAGTTCAATATTTTTGCCCCAGTCACTTTTTACCGATGAACCTTCCCGCTATCGGGAGTTGGTTCCAAAAGTAACTGGATAAATAACCGCTTCCTTGTCAGTCTCCGGTTACTGGAACCGCAGTGACATCCCATTTGAATCAACAAATCTACCATCCATATTACCGGATCACCCACAATTATTTTTTCTTTGTCTTTACGGCTGCTGCGAAATATATTTATTTTATTGCATCACCAACTGTAAACTTGGAGAGAAATACGAGTCACCCAAAAACGTGGAGCAATGAAATGTAAACAAGTAGCTTCGTGTTAGGAAATTCCTGAAATCCCGTTAAAAAAACTTACTATAAAATGACTGATTTGCTGAAGCATTCACATAAGCATACCATACTATTGTGGTAAAACAGTGTGTATTATAAGAGCTAATTTATATATTTTATACATCTATTTTAATTCCAGTAAAGCCATTTTCATTAGATTTATAAAACTTGTCAACATTTTTACTTAGCAGTATCCGATATTATTAGCATTAAGTAGTTTATTACTAGCAGAATTAAATAAATACAAAAAGAGAATATACGTGTTAAGTTTATTGTAAAGGACTAAGGCAGTATACTTTAACTATCTAAAACTTTTAATTTATTAACAAAAAATTGCAACAGCTAAACCCAAATAAGATTTATTTTGAGATGTGAAATGTCAATGTCTTTAAAATATATATATTCTTCACTGACGTGATGATCATAAAGACGGCTACGGAATAGCTTAATTTGGCTTTTTATTTTTGAATGTAAAATATATTTATATAATATTATATTATATAGGTAGATAGACACTAGGGTGGCGCTGGTGTCGCCGAGCAGTGGCGAAGTCGGAACTAAGGTGGTCACGTGGGAGCCAGCAGCCAATCAGGTTTATTTTCCTTCCCCGATACGTGGCAGCAGCACGAATCCTCTTCCACGTCCGCCATTTTGACATACGGCCGATCGTAGTAAGATTCGGTCTATGCGTTAGCGTTTTTTACGATTTATAGTCAATAGTTCCATAAAAAGTAAGTAAAAAATTGCGAAAAGTCTCAATCTTCAACCGATAAATCATAAATCTTTGTATTTAAATTCAGTGTTCTGTTATTTCGAGCAAATTTGTTGATTATGTTTGGCTGGGGTGGCGACCGCTACGGTGACAAACTGGTTGTGTCGGCGTATCTTTTGTTATCCAATTTTACACGCATTTAATCCACCGAAGGGGTTGAAATACCTCTTAATTCGTTTCTGTTCATTGATGAAGTGCTCCCAGTGATTTAAAACTTTATAATGACGTGTACCCGATTTCATATCAAATCGATATTATGTGGTCGGTCACCGTATGAATCACTTGGACGTTCGTCGAATTGAGAATATTGCGTAGCGATACTGCTGGTTTGTTGATGGCTAGAGCATTCTGGAACTGCCATTCGAGAGCCTCGCGTCTTCCAACCGATCAATCCGTTTAGAGTTAATATACACGTCGGTTTAATTATTTATAATATTGTTGATTATAAGTGCCATGTCAGTGATCTTAAAAATAACCACATCTTTGTTATTCTAGGTGACACACAGCATCCATCATGGGGAATATGTTTGCAAATTTGTTTAAAGGCCTGTTTGGCAAAAAAGAGATGAGGATATTGATGGTGGGGCTTGATGCAGCTGGTAAAACCACAATCCTATACAAACTTAAATTAGGAGAAATTGTCACAACGATACCCACTATTGGTAAGTCACTTCTCTACTTATTACCTTGATAATGTCGAAAAGTTATATTTAAAAATATATAAAATCATCCTCTGATCATTAACAACCCTCAAGGTTATCGTGATTGGACTTAGGAATGTCAAGTTAAGCAAGATTTTGTTTATTTTATTTTCATGTCTTCTATCAGCAAATGCATTGCCTGAAAATATTCAAAAGCCTAAAAATAAATGTAATTTTCACCGAAATTGTTCTTCAGTCTAAATATTAATTAAAAATTATGTACTTTGAATGTTCCAAACTATCTTTTCAAGTTTAAATTAAGCCTGGCTTTCTTTGTCATATTCGCAGTGTTTATTTGAATTTATTATTATTTGCGATTAGTGAAAGTAATGTGGCAATGTGTAATTCATGATGAAACTCCTGTTTAATATTTATCAACTATCACAGAGTTGTTGAAAACAGCTCAAGGCTTTCATTACTTAAGGTCTAATTGGCTATAATAATTGTCTCAAAGTAAATTACTATTTGAATTTTAAAAGTAGCCATGAAAACTTGTATAGGAACAAAAAAGATCAAGGTCAATGTCTACTTTCATGCTAAACTGAGTTAACCCTGTAATTTGATGAATCATCTTCTGAACAAATTGTTTTTACAATATTTAGCACAATTCTCTGTTTGCTAGCTTTGCTACTAGAAAGTTTAGTATATTTTTGGCATATTTTGAAAACACTCTTTTAGGAAACTGCATAATCATTGCACAATACAACACCAATATTGCTTATGTGCATTTATCATACAAACAGCACTTATTATTTTGAACACAGTCAAATATGGGAACTGCATTTATATATCTTTAGTATTTATATTATGATAGCACAATTTCGTATGGCCACATCACATATTTTTTGTTATTAACCCATTCATCACTCCATAACTTAGTGGTCTACGCTTTTAAGTCGTAAGTTTTATGTTTTGTTTCCGCACATTTGCATTATTTAACATTTGGTTGCTGCCAAATCTAGGTGGTATGATGTTGATTAATCAGTTTGATGGAAATTGACAAAAATAGCTCTATGGCCGTCGTTAAGAACATATCACACGTTTGCGACTGCTACACAATTTTTCTTTTAAAAGAATAACAATATACCTATGCGGTGTCAACAATGGCCGGGGAGTTATTAATAATTAAGATAAAGGCAAGTTTGATAGTGAAGTGACATTTTATTATTAAAAAAGTAATAGTGAAAAAGTTGTGTACATTTCTTTAATGTTATGCTGTTATGAATGCGTGCAAATTATAGGCTGGCCTTTACTGAAGTGTGAAACATTAATACTACAGTGGGGATATACCTGAGGGAGGTCTATTGGAATTATTTTATGGGCCGCGTTTAGCATTTACTGTGGTGGCTTATCTATTACTATCTAGGGCTTATTTTGTGTGTTTGATAACAGTTCTATACGCGCAATAATCATTATTTCATATTGCAAGTTGCCTTTGTTGATTGTTCACTTGCGTGGGAAGTGATAGTGGTTTTTGTCTTCGTGTTATTTGACTATCCACACTTGCCAGCGCGCATCTGATGCGAGTTGTATAGCTTGCTACTTATTAGTTTCACGTCTACCAAGCTCTAACCATATGTTAATCTTCCACTGTTTGGTGTACAGTGATGGTCATTCCTTTCTTACCCCATCTGTCTGGTCTGGTTAACGTCAGAGTATTTTTAAAATGTAGGCACGTAAATTACAGAAAATTAGCATATTTATGTTTCGATAGATCATGACGAATTTATCTTTTATTCAAGGTATTTAAGGTATTTAAGGTTAAAAATATCACAAAACAAGTTAGCACTCAATTGGTTCAACTGCAACATTGTTGTTCAACAGCTGATGCAGTTTCACTGTCGATAAACAAACATCCTATGAATGATCAATAATGAATGACAATCAATGAATGATATCAAAATATTAACCATAAAAATGCTTCAAATTTCTGAGGGTATCTACTTAGCCGCACCCATAAAAAACAGCTTGTGTTGCATTTTTTCATTGTAACGTAAAAACCATAATTATCCAGTCATAACTACATAACAGCGTAAGATTAGTAGTAGTTGTTGGATGTCATGTGTGCCGTGATGTATTTATATTTTATATACAATTTTTTAGTTTTGATATTCTTCAGTTTACCACCTCAACGAAGTTGCCTGTTTGATGACTTAACGTAAACAGTTATTTGTAAAAAATGGTTTTATTACTTCTGTGTTATCTATTTTATTGCTGCTAGTGATAAAATATGTGGACGTCTTTAATTTTAGTTAACCAAAATCTATGGACTGTATTGGCTGTGAATCACAGTTTCCAAAGGCATGCATTATCTCATCAGATAAAAATTGTCTCCCCGGATAGGTTTTCTCAATTCCAAAGAATTTTTGTCAAGATAAACCACGTTTCTTAGTATTCGAGGATAACCTGAATGCATTAAAATCAAACTGGGTTATGCACTAGATAATTTTCTGAAAATTTAACTATTTAAACATGTTATAAAAAATTATCCATTTGAAATGCCAATTTCTCTATTATCGGAACTTGAACCTTTTAATCTGGGTTCAATTCGTAATATTCTATACGGAGTTTTATTATTAAATTTATTCCGGGATGCAGGGAGATTAGTGCAATCCCACACACCCCGTACACATATGAGTTAGAAATATTTAAAAAAAATGGGATGTATACAATACATGCCAAATATTCACTAAAATACCAACCAAATACTACTGGTCGGTGGTAGCTGAGTGGACAAACGTGTCGGATTCCCACCCGGGCGTCGTGCGTTCAATTCCTCTGCTGGCTAAGTCCTCCATCATTGCACAAGCAACATCTTCCGCTTCTTATGATTTATTATTAAGATTGTTGAAGCACTGCAGAAGTGCGGTAGTCTGAACAGCATTCTGTATGCGATGTTATAAGGATCGAAATAAGGATCTTTTCACTTCTGTACAGCTTTGAAAAAAGTGACCGGAGAGTATGTTTGCACAATTTCTCAACATTCTCCTCTGCCACTCAATGTTGTTGTCATCTTGTCCATCTTCTCTGAAAGTATGGCCCAGATATTTGGCCCTTTTCTGCACTTCTAAGATCATACCATTGATCCACACAGGGAGAATCTTGTCAGGAACTTTACCACATTTGAGTGGCATGATTACAGACCTTGTTTTACTGTAAATCATATTATGTTCTGTAGCATATATTTATGGATGGTGCTAAAATCACTATGTCATCAGCATAACTTCACGGTTTATTGTCTTGCCATCTAGTTGACATGCAATCCTGCTTGCAGTTAGTTGTCAGCTTAGTCCATCCATGTACAAATTGAACAACTGTTGACATGCACCCTTCCCATACAAAGATATAAGGGTTTGGACAAGTCACCCTCCCATCTTATTCTGTTGTCTTTGCCATATATCCAAAATATTTATAAACTTGCCGGAGATGTTGTGATTACGCACTATTCCCAAAAGTTTATCACAGTCAATATGATCGGAAGCCTTACTCATGTCTAGGAGGCATGCATATACTATGGTACTTTGACTTATGTTGTGTTCTGCCATTTGTTCAAGAAAGAAAATTGAATTATCTGTTGACATCTTCACTTTGAATTCCATTTGGTTCTTCTCCGTGTTTATGTTATTGTGAACCTTTTTTTAAACAATTTTTCAAAGAGTCCTGCCATTATAAATTGGGCGATAATTTCTGCAAAGGATGCACCCAACTGTTAGGAAAAGTATTTTCATGGTCTTAGTCATTTCATTGAAGATATATCCGTGTTTAATGACGTTCGTAATGAAGAGAGATGCAAGGAGATCTGGTAAGTGGTCACCAGTATGTGTTCTATACAGAGCGACTTGTGTCCAAGTGATTTTCTGGCTTTCGTGTCTTTGATTGCCTGAATTATTATTTGGTGGGTAACAAAACACATGTTTTCTTGGCCGTTCATTTCTGATAATTCCAATACGTAATTGAGATTGATGAAAAAAACATGTGTTGTACTTTAAATACAGCAGTCATGGGCAATCCGCTGACCAAATCTGACTTGTGCATTATTTCCGAATTTTTCCCTGAAAATATTTATAATTAACTGAAATATCTTTATATGTTTCACCAAAAGTTTCATGTCGGTATACTATTTTTTTCATCAATATCATCTTTCCCAAAAAAATTATTTATTCTGATGGTACACTTACCTACCGCCAATTGCTTAAAAAAAAACCTATTTTTATGGCTCACGGCAGTTTGGATCAAGAAGTGGTTGCCTTTGTAATACCTATGTTAATGATCCGCGACAGAATTCAAAATTAGTTTTAGGAGAAAGTATATAACTGTCCAAAAGAGTGCTGCCATTAAATCTATAGACAGAGAAAGCCGGGAAATAAAACAAATCTATGCATTACTTTATAACACAAGAATGTCATTCATAAAATACCACCTGTATCGCTGAATAGTAAACACACAAAAAATGTCAATGATAGTAATTTGGATAATTTTATTTACCAACCACAAGCCACTATTATGTTACGGTTTATTGTACTGAAGCTGACGAGATGTTTTTCTTTTTTGCAGGCTTTAATGTGGAAACAGTAGAATACAAGAACATCAGCTTCACGGTGTGGGATGTGGGAGGCCAAGACAAAATCAGACCGTTATGGAGGCATTATTTCCAAAATACACAGGTAACAATACTTTTACTGATGACCAATACGTGCGGCCGGTGTACTGTCCAATCAATCACTGAAATCTGTATTAATGATTAACTCTGATTGATGTTGAAGCTTTCTAATGGCTCTTCACACTTGTTATGACCAAATTCTTAAGATATATATTATAAGGTATTTAGTAAATATAAATTATAATTTAAGAATTTGGTCGCTAGTGCAGAGGGGTTTTAGAATATTCTATTCAAAAAAGAATTTACTTAACCCTCCTAGCCTCAGAGCAATCTCAACAAACTAGGGGTTTACCTAGGCTGGGCTGAACCCCCTGCGGAGCCAGACTGCCATCGCATGCGTGATGTATTTATTATTTTATTCATTTATTTTAAAAGATCTCAATAACATTGTCATACACCAAAACATTAAATAGATACATTTTTTAATTTTTTATATGAAAACTGCACAAGAGTCTCAACTGCGCCCAACCGTCTAGAGCCAGTGAGACTATGGCATCCCCAAATAGGGTATGTTGTGAGGCTGAAGGTAGTGGGGAGGGAAAGGAGATGGGGAAGAGTAAGGTCGGGAAGTACCTGGCTATTCAGATCTGGTCACCAAATACGGCTAAAGCCATTTCAAGCAACGTTTCGATTCTGAATGGTGGTCTTTCACTAGGGCGAAACTTAGAGTATCTACCACTCTAATAATAATGATATAAAAACAAAAGGAAATATTATATATATATATATATATCACACATATAATACGGAATCATTGTGAGAAAATGACAATGAGTGTTTTGTTTTTTAAACATTGGTTTTTTTTAAATGGCTGTGCCAAAAGGGTAAAGAATGTAATTTTTCCCTGACAGCAGTTCAAGCAAGATTTCAAGCGTTAAATTGAGTTAACCTTTTCTACGCGTCAAAAATATTAATTACTTCTTTCAACACGCGGGGCTCTTCGTCCTCAATCTAGTTTATGACTTTGAACAATAATAACACATGAAACAAATAAAATATTCTGAAGATTCCATCACTTATGTCCCCAAGTACAATTCCACCATATTAATGAGATAACAAGATTTGACAGTTTGGTATATTATATATGCATTTAATAAATACAGGTCAATAATATAAAAAGCGACTTTTCTGTATCATTTAACTGACTTCCTCATACAGTTAAAGTTGCTAAGCATCATGTCAGCTTTGTCTACTAGACCCACATTCTTGTTGTAGTCTAGGACACACTGCGGCTTTATAATGGACTCTCCCGTCCTTCTATTTGTTTTCCCCGATGGCGCTACAGAATCATCGTGAAGAGTGGTCAGTAGGTGGATTTCACGCATATCATGCCATTTCAAAGCAAATAATGGTGATTGGTGCTTTGATTGTATTTCCCCTTTCTTCAATTTATCAAAAAGTGGCATGCCTTTCCGGTTTTTCCGAACAGTGCCACAAGCGCCGGTTTTATTTTCGTGCAAATATTTAAATAAATTTGGACTTGTGTACCAGTTGTCGCACCACAAATTATGACCCTTACCGAAATAATCCAATAGAAGAGTGGTTACTACACTTCTCGAAATACCCATACCTTGAGAATCAACTATTTCTGTATCGGAACCAACATAAATAATGAAGTCAAGAATAAAATCAGTCATGACTTCATACGTTACAAACATTTATGCCGAATCAGTGACGTTTAGATGGAATGTATTGTTTAAATAAAAGACGCCCCTTGATAACAATGATGCTTTCGTTGATACAAAGATTTTCATGGGGCATCATAGTTGTTTTGAAAATGTTTTGTGTGTGATCAACGAGAACACGTATTTTATGTAGTCTATCAGTGGGTGTTAGAATATCACCACAGTGCAGTATCTGTAGTAAAAACTGCTATCGGTCTCTGGGCATTGTCTTTTCAAATATTGGGGAAAAATAATAGGGTTCGCACTCCAATATCCCTCTAAAGTTAAGTGTTTATTCCTCGTCATGGCAAATGTTAACGCAATAAATACATACATTTCTGATACCATTGTATCAACCCATTTGATAATTCTAGATTTTGCGCTAAAATCAACGGTCCTTATTTTATATCGATAAAATTGATTTGTTTCATGAACAATTTTTGTCATATTTTCACGATTCACGCTCAAAAAACACAAGTTCGGCCGTATCTTCAGTTAAGCCGGTACAGGATTATGATACTCGTCACTTTCACCAAGTTCAAAATCGTAATCTATTTCTAAAGTAGCACTGATTATTTCGTCATCATTAAGACCGCGACCCGACATTTTGAATTTCTGCAATAGCACTTATTCTAAAATGGATACAGATTCAAAAGTGCACAACTTCACATATGGTTAAAACGTCACCATAAACACTTGATTATTCGCATAAAACAGTTTTTTTTTAATTAAAATCACATAAAACTTTGATAAAAAACAATCTATTTTTTTATTAGTTTCCATATGTAAGATGTTTTAACAGAACTATGCTTTGATTAAGACAAAATCTCGTGATAAAGAAATCATAATAATCCACATCCACAAAATGGTAAACATCAGGTTGACGGCCTCCGTGGCCGAGTGGTAAGACGCTCGACCACGGATCCAAAGGTCGCTGGTTCAAACCTGGCGTGCGCCAATGACTTTTATTTAATTAATATGTGTCATGACACATTTAATTCATATAAAAATAATAAAAAGTATATTCGCGGCACGTTACAGAGTGGTAGATACACGTATCGCCCTGGTGAAAGACCACCATTCAGAATCGAAACGTTGCTTGAAATGGCTTTAGCCGTGTTTGGTGACCAGATCTGGATAGCCAGGTACTTCTCAACCAAGGGAGCAGTTGAGACTCTTGTGCGGTATTCATATAAAAAATATAAAAAAACAATTCGGTTGTCTAGGAGGACCTCCGCTTGAGAATCTTACCAACGGCGCGTGCGCAATCGCGTGTGTAAAGACCCGGGAAAAATTCAAACTGACTGAATTTACTCTTCACAACGAGGGTTCCTTGCTTGCGATACGTATTTAGGATTAACTTCACAAGATGTCAGTAGTGTGAAGATTTGTCATTTTTTACAAGTATAAATTTTACCATCTTCAAGTATGTTTCATGGAATTAACACCAGAGAAACTTTGCGGCGCAACAGTGCGCTGTCGGCGCATAAGGTAAACATAGCGCTGCTCCCGGGCGCGCTTTCCAAGGGGAAAGAGTTGAAGGTCAAAACTGCGTGTTTAGTAAAGTAGAGACTATGAAAAATAAGGAACTCAGAAACGGTTTAACCGTTTAGTAGTCTAGTTGATTAAAGCGTTGGGTTCCCAACCAGGCGTCGTGGGTTCAATTCCTCTGCCAGTTAAGTACTCCATCATTGCACAAGAAACATTTTCAGCCTATTGTGATGGTAGTAGGAGATTTTCAGATATTTTCTGGTTATTCGTAAACCGGGAATGTTGGTCTTTCTTTTCAAAATTATTTATTTATTTTAATTCATAGTTAATTCTATGCCACCAGAAAATAGGCATGTTTTCACTATGCACAGCTTACAAAATAAATTCAAAAATGACTCTTTGAATGACTTCTTGAAATTGAAAAATCAGTTGTTTTTGCTCTGTAGTTGACGACTAAATAAAATGAACATGCAAAAATCCAGAAACTTATTAATCGTATCTGGTAATTGCTTTTTGCCACTGTAAAATATTTTCCTTGACATACATATTATTTATATCATCTTAAGTAAGTTATTACTGTTTGATTACAAAGCTTCTTGTCAAATGTGAATTCCTAATTACATGTCAGCATTTTTTTTAGTGTCAGTAATGTCGTTGAGTGTTCATTTTTGGAATAATTTTTGTTTATACACATTCAATTTTATTAATCTGGGACACGGCAATGAGTAATCATTGTGATGAATAAAAATATCACATCCTTGGAGTTTTACTGTAATTATTAAATTAAAAAAGCCCCACTGTTAAATAAGTTGCCATTATTGCAACATTGATAGAAGTTACCTGTTAAAGCAATGACAGGAACCTCTCGAAATCGACACAAATCATCCAAATTGCTTCTGAGCATTAGCAGTGATCAATCGACAGTAAAAATTCACACTAAATCCATAATACCAATTTATTTATAAGTAGCATTTATTATAGTATGCATATAAAATGTAAAAATAAACTTTATTATTTCATATGAAATCTTACATAATTTATTAATACTGCAGAAATGCATTTCGCATAGTAAATTTGATGAAAATTGCATAACGTTTTCACATCTCTAATATGCTTATATGAATTCATTAATAACTTACACTGAATAACTAATATGTTACATTTTAATTTTTATATAATTCAATTGAATTAAATTTAATATTATTATTATTGAGTTCTGCTATTTTAAGTTTTTTATTTTAGTTTTTAGTGACAGCTGTTTCAGTTTTTTAGTGACAGTTTGACAATGGCCTTAAACGCCGAAACAGCTGTCACTAAAAACTAAAATAAAAATCTTGAAATAGCAGAACTCAATAATAATAATATTAAATTTAATTCAATTGAATTATATAAAAATTAAAATGGAGTTCTACAAATTAAACACAAAAACTATAAATAATATGTTACAATTTATTGTAACTTGTGACCCGTTGAAGGATTGAAAATCTTTAGCTACTTGTATTCTAACCCAGGATGCAATGATTTTTGGAGTTTATTAGGTTAGGGGGGGTTTTCTAGGAAAACATAGAAGACATTCCACAAGAAACATCACAAGGAGAAATGGGCATGCTCGGTCTTGCTCCAGCAAAAGATTTATTTAAATTTTCTACTGTTTAGGAATAAGTAAAAATGTTGTTAGTAATTGCAAATTCAAACGTTTCAGATTGTTATTTCCTCTCTATGTGATATTCGTGTGGCAAAGTATATTTTTATCATTTTGTCAATGTCATTATGGAGAAGACGGGGTCAGTGTTTTTGACTTTCGACTTATTTTCTATTTTAAACATTTGCTGATAATAGATTCTTTATGTGCTTCTGCTACTAAAATTATTCTGAAACTGTAATTTTTCTATTGAATTGTTTTTTTTTAAATAAAATTTTGACTCTTGCACCTAAGGGGGTATTTTCACTCCCTGAGTAAACTGTCGATTAGCACTACTCGTCGATTATATTATCTGTGTCACTACCTTTAAGTAACCTGTTAAGTAACTACTCCTTAAGTAACTTTAATCACAGAGTTAACATGGCTGTAAAATAGATATTTATTTGACTGGTAGCGTTACTCTGCAGTGGTGAAATAGATTATATAATCGACGAGTAGTGCTAATCGACAGTTTACTCAGAGAGTAAAAATACCGCTTTGGCTGCAAAACAGTCAAATTTTTATAATAATAATAATAAATGGATAACTTTTATAGCGCCGTTTTTGTGGGAAAATCACCTCAAGGGCGCTTTTTTATTCTTATAATTGATGAAACATTTGAAGTCTGCACATTAAACCATTAATTAATACTGCCCATGCGAGATATCTCAATTAAAATTCACATTTTGCTGAAATTCAATAAAAAATGTAATTTCATCAAATCTTTTTATTTGGTTTATAATTTTTCCTCTAGATGTACCTTACAGCACCAAACAAACAAAAAAAAATGGCATTTGGGAAGTATTGTTTATTCATCGGGGATATTATTATTCTTTATTCTCTCTAGCGTTTTTATTAATGCACCCTATTTCTTGTCTTTGCCTCAAATTTCTTTCATATTAATTGTCCATGTGTTAAAGGTGATGCTTTTCTTTTGCAGGGTCTTATATTCGTGGTGGACAGCAACGACAGAGAGCGTATCGGGGAGGCGCGAGAAGAGCTGATGCGCATGTTATCAGAAGACGAACTGAGGGATGCTGTTCTACTTATATTCGCTAACAAACAGGTGACACCTCACTCCATACCATACCATAGATTGTACAATCTGTAACAAGCCCACCCCTCCAACTTCTGGGACATCCTTGAAGGATATAACCATTTGTTTATTTTAGTCTATATTAGTCAAATTAATAACCAAGAGAGATATATATATAAGTGGTATCCACTTTACTCACACTCTCTACTCGCCTCCAGATTGTTTAAATATATTTGTCTCATCTACACGAAAATACATTTCCAAGTAAGTCTCTGAAGAGGATTAATGATCATAATATTGATTATAGGTAACACTATTTGAATTCAAATCTAAATTATGCCTCATAAAATAATTCCAATCTTATCTATCACTAGTGTATTTTTCTGATAAAAAATGTATATTTTGTATAATGCTATGTAATTAGTAATGTCCTCATTTTAAGCTTAACTAATAAGGCTCACTGGCTTCACCCGCAGTATAGCTCTAAAGCCGTGGCTAAGCCACACGGAAGAGGTTGTTTATGTATCTGTGAAATGCTAACTGTAATTTTTAGGTTTTTTACTTTTATTTAAACAATAATTATTATTATTTTAATTTTAAAAAACAGTTTTTAGTTAAAAGCTCTGCGATGTATATACATCGCAGAACTTTCTTTAACTAAAAACTGTTTTTTAAAAAATTAAAATAATAATAATTATTGTTTAAGTAAAAGTAAAAAACCCAAAAATTAAAATGGAGTTCTACAAAATAAACTTTAAAACCATAAAAAAAAAAAAAAAAAATGCTAACTGTAACGTTGTTTGTGTGTAGGACCTGCCCAACGCGATGAACGCGGCGGAGATCACGGACAAGCTGGGCCTGCACTCGCTCGCGAACCGCAACTGGTACATCCAGGCCACGGGCGCCACCTCGGGAGACGGGTTGTACGAGGGACTGGACTGGCTCTCCAACCAGCTGAAGAACGCTAACCGCTAACACGGCCCGAGCTAGTGACAATCTGTGCAGTGCGGACTCTCGTGTTTCGGGCATCATGCTTTTATTTATCATTTGTATCTATTATTCCTCTGTATTATAATGAATATTTGAATGGCTACATTATTACTATTAAGTTTTATTATTGTAACGATATGGATGTATGTTTTAATTACTCGGTGAGGCCCGCCCCGCTGCCCGCTGCCCACTGCCAACCACCCAACAACCACCCACTACCAACAGACACCGGGCAGGGGGGACGTGCGGACTAATCAGCTCCATTTCGCTTCTATCAATTATCGTTGCATCCGGGTTTACCCTCGTCATCAATTCCTACGTTGTTTCTGCAGTTTTTGTTTTACGACTGATTGAACTTTTATAAAAGATTTTCGATAATAGTAGTTTGTAAACTTAGATGTTTGAGTACGCGTAGCGGCGCGGGGATTCCTCCGAGTGTGACGCGGGCCGGGAAGTATTGTATTTCTATGATTTCGTAACGTAACTTGCGGGCTTGTCAGACCGACGGATGAAAGTGCTCGTTAACAATTTAGAACTTAATGTTTGAATACTGAGGAAGACAATTAGATAGGCCAAATGTAATGTGTACGACACTCGCTAGACGGTTAACTTGTTTCCGTAGGTTTTATACAGACCGGACTTAATATCGCGTTATTTTAATTTTTGATTAATAAATATACACTTAAAGAAAAGATTGCACATTGTTATATTTCATTATAATTGATTGCATATATAATAAACATTGCAAACCACGGATTAAGGCTGTCGGTATGTAGGTATTTTTCTAATATAATTTAGTCTCGCAGAAGTAAGGTGTATCTATGGACAATATGTTGGCAGGGGAACTTCCCTCACCCACACTGCGAAGAAAAGAATGTGACATTCCGGTTTGTCTTGTGCTGTATTATGGAATAAAAATTATCCTCATAAACCAACTTGTATTATTCCGCTGCCCCACCAAAACATCATCGACTCTGTCGTTTCCACAGCACTCTCCAAGTCTCTTGTCTACACAATACGTCCACGGTGCACGTGCGACATATCGACATGAATATGGTTCAAGCCACCGCGAGGTGAAACTTCTTCGAGGTGAGATTCTACACGAAAGTACACATTCGGACAAACAAAAGAAACAACTCTGGTCATCTGTGAACATCCCCGCTGCGGTTAAAATATTCGAAAATGCTAAGAGCGGGTTAGTGGTGGCAGGTGGGGAGTGTGAGCGCACAGTGCGGCTATTTCGCCTTTTGCTGTCAAATAACAAATGAGCTGGATGCGATAACTACAAGGACTGTTAGTGGCAAGAGTTATGTTCCTAACGGTTTATCGGATAGTAGTGACGGCAGTGATATTCCTGATACATCAAGAGGTTCTAAAAGGTCTTATGATGAAGAATATTACTATTCCTTAGATGCATATCTTAAGGCGGGGTCCCACGGCCTGCCCAAACACAGGCCACGCCAGATCGCGCCGCGCCGAGCAGTCCTCACGGCGTGTGTCGTCCTGAATCGGACTGTCGTTACCGACATTCCAACAGGTGGCGACAGACTCTCTCGTGTCGCACCTTTGAAATTACTGACTCGCTACGGATCGGACGGACGATGACAGACCACCACAGACCCCAGCGAATGAGACTGTTTGCACCACTCGTCGTCATGTCCTGGTGTGTCATAAAACGAGCCGTGGGACCCTAGCATAAGATGCATATCTTATACAGGCTTATTTTAAACGGTATGTAAAACCAAGCAGGAGTGATTCAGTACCTGAAACTGAACTAAGTTTTTTATACAAATTCGTCAAGTTTTGTTTTAAAATACAATTTTTTTGTATGGAAAATTTTGTAAGAAGTTCAGTTAGCTATTGAATCATTGCTGTTCAATTCTTAGTAACTGTATTTTTAGTATTATTCAATCTAATTTTTTAGTATATAATGTTTGGTTATTTTTCCTACACTGTTTTACTTTATATTTAATTCATAGTGTTGTCACAAATACAAATAACTGTGTTTTTGTACCTAAATTCAAAATGTTCTAATTTAATTTGTCTCCAAAATCACTTTCCCAATAACAACATTGTTGAGGAATGCAAGAACAAATTGTAACCTTAGATCGGTTCTTATTAAATATATATATAAAGTTTTTTAATGCTTTAAAAATGTATTCCTATAGAATATGAAATTCAACACAAGACTACATACTTTTAAATCATGTATTAACACAAATATGTGAAATTATTGCACTTGAAAATGTTGAGTTAAAAAAAAAAATTACGTATTGTATTGTTAGAATTACCTCTCGAAGTTACAAAATCATTTCACCCTAGGATACTTTATACAGTGTCAGTTTTGTTTTCTTGGCTTTGTCATTATTTAATTGTCAAGTTTTACAAATTTATCACATTATGAATTCAGTTGCACAAATATTTAGTAGTTTTCGGTTTGGATTTTTGATCTGACCACTTATTTTCGATACCGACCATAACCTAATCTGTTAGTTGATAATGATAATAAAATGAATGTTTCATACAATATATACGAAGTAATACATAAACTAGACCTTATTGAAACTGTTTATTTATTTATTAGCGAATCAAATGTCATGAAGTAATTTACGTGAGAACAAAAATTAAATAGTAAGTTACAAGTACAGAAGTATAAAATAGTAAGTACTATTAAAACTATATAGTTAAGTGTCGGTGCGTGACTCCACCATGGCAGCTGATAAATTAGATGTATTTCAACATTGTTTAAATGAAAGGTGTTTCTATCCTTATGGACTCTGGTTCTATATGGTAATTTAGAAGTTTAGAAGATAACTCTCGGCAGAGGTAAGTTCCTTGAGGTTTCCAATTCAAAGTCCGGCAAAGTGCAAGTAAATGGCGGCATGCGTGGTCGAGTGGTAAAAGATGCTCGACTACGAAAACAGGTTGCGGGTTCAAACCCGGCGTGCGAAAATAAATAAATAAAATTAATATGTGTCATAACACATTTGATTAATATAAAATAATATACGACACGTTTCAGATTGGTAGTTACTCGTATCGCCCGAATCGAAAAGCTGCTGGAAATTGCTTTAGCCGTGTTTAGTGACCAGATCTGAATATCCAGGTACTTCCCAACCTTCCTCTTCCCCTCCCCTACCTTCAGCCTCACAACATACCCTGATTGGGGGTCCCATAGTCGTTGGTAGCAGTTGGGACTCTTGTGCAGTATTCACTACAATTTATTGTTTCAAGAAACAAGTTTTTGAAATGACACCATTATTTTTTTACTAAAATAACAGGGGAAGAGTACAATTCTACCCATCGTCAATTAATAACTCTTAGTTTAATTCAGATAAAACCACTAATAAAATAACTAATAAACATAAGTGATCTATCTTTAAATTAACTTAAATGTCGTAAGTCTGAACCCTAATGAAAACGGCGCCGAAAATCATTGCCCCATTTAATTAATTTGCAGTGCAAAACAGACATTTAATTTACCAACCGATTAGTGATGGACACAATCAAGAAATCTATTTCGAAATAAAATAAAATTTCCCTAAATTAAATATAACGGTTTAATAATATTCGATAACTCATTCGAACATTTGGTTTTTTAAGTAGCGTAATTAGATTTGTTTTAATTGTCAACGTTTAGATCGAATCACTTGAATGATTTTCAAACAAATTAGAAATGGCTGACTTAATTGCAAAATGTTGTTTCTTAAAAAATAACATGTTGTGCGTCATTTTTTTTAATAGTAGTAAAATCGTCGTTTTCTTCTGTATCCGAGCGATTCGTTCGAAACATTTGTTTCGGAAGAGAATGTTTCGATTATTGCCATCATCACGAAACGTCGTAAATTAATAATGACTTGTCTATGGCTGCTAACTGAATTATTATTTTCAATAAATTAATCTATGTTTAAATGGAAACAATATTGATTGCGTTCTTTGCAATAAATGTGTAATATTAATTGAAATTTATTGGAGTAATTCAACTTAAGATTGAAGTGAAGTGTGCCAGGCGAAATTCTGAGAATTCACAAGATAATTTAATGCTATTATTATTGAGATCCGTTCAAATTAAAGTTGATTAGGCCTGTTTGTATCACAAAGTTGTCATTATTTCAAAAGATCTATGAAAAAACATTTAGAGCATAAAAAAAAACATCTTGTGAAATTGTTGTCAGTACAATATCAGATTATGAAAAAACAATTTAAAAAAAATCCTCTTTCCAACTTATTTGTTTCGCCACCGGTAACAAAAAAACAAAACAAAGCAGTTGAACTAATAATAAGGTAAAATTGATTTACCTCAAAAAACTCGTGTTTCGGCCATTTAATTCATCTAAGGTTTCGGCTATAAAAATCCTGAGGTTATGTTTTTTTAAATAATTGTTACGAAAACGTGTTTTATTTGTGGAAAGTTGAACTAATGACAGTGCATTATTTAACTATGACAAAAGTGCAGAGTTTTTGTGCGAAAAATAAGTGAGCTAACTCTTTTGACAAGAAATTGTTAAGTTGTTGTGAAACTTTTATTATTTATGTTAGTCATGAATATGAGCTGCTGGAATCAAGTCAACTTTTGGTTAAAAGATGTTCACAAGTAATACGCAGGATAGGTAAGTAATTGTCTTATGATTTTAAAAAATTGTGTGCTCTTGGGTTTTGCTTCAAAAATGCATTTTTCATTTCCCGTAGAATAAAAGCATAGCGTCCATGATATCGTGTTGATGTTTAGGGATATTTTTCCAATCAATGACAGCCTTTATAAAGTGCAGCAATGTTGGGGTGTCAGTTTATAATGCCTCCAAAAAGACGCCGGGAATTTTAAACTCCATTATGAAAAATATCTAAATATTCCAATAATGTGCGGCAAGTTGCGGTTAATGGCATTTTACTTTGAGACAGCGAAAAGATGTCACCTTTAAATAGCTTCAAGAAAATTCCGCAAGATGTCTCTAGTTATTTTTGATAATTTCTTCTGTGAAAGCTTCTAGTAGTTTATTGTCTAAAGAAAGTTTTTGAAGAATTCATCTGGGTTGTTTTTATATTATTATTTTCTGATAGTTGTTACTCGTCAACAATCTCGGGATGTAAATAAAGTAAATGTAAGATATATGGACGCACATTTCAAATACAGAATAATAATATGTAATTGTCTTCTAAGCTATATTTTATACCTTATCACTTGTCTTTATTTGAAAAGATCTTTTTATTATTCTCTGGAATGCCGGATTCCCGCAAGATACAATTTCCCTCGTACCTTGCTGACTGTAATTTCATAATACCTCCTTGTGTTTTATAAAATGATGTTTTTGTCAATTATGCTATCTTCTCAGATAATAATATTTAGTGTATTTTTTTAAAATTGTATGATAATGGTAAAAATGTTTTTTTTTCTGGAATAACTACTTATATTCGGAGAGTTGGCTTTTCTCCTTCATGTCACTAAAAAAAGCTTGATTAGGAAATGTGAAGATTTTTTGTCATTTTTTTTATATTTTCGTGTGGCTGAATACATTTCCTTTCAAATACAAATAAAATTGAATGAGGTTTTTCTGTAAATACAAACAGTAATGTCACTTAGAAAATCTATTTTTTCTGCCGCGCTGACGTAGACAAATTTCAAATATTTATTATTCGACTTGTACCGAACTTAACGCAATGCAAAATATCTCTATAGATTGATTATTTTGTTGACAAGCGATTACGGTTCATTTAGATATGCAAACGAGAGGTTTTAAAGGATACAAACTCTTGAAAGGATAATGAACGAATGCTCGGTGACTATTGGCACCTCCGGCATTTTTTGACACATTAGTTCCAATTTGAAAATGTCACTCGTGTGCACAAAGAAATTATTTGTGAAATATTTTTAGGAATAATTTATTTAGAGAAAAAAATCTATTGATTCATATATTATTTTGTGTTTAGTTGACGTGCTTATTGAAATAAATTTAAATCATGCATTTTACAAGATTGCAGATTTTCGTGGCTGCAGAGTAAAACGTCAGTTGTGATAATACGATGTTTAGAGAGATTGATTTAACATCTTTTATAAGTTTTTTGATGTTGTAACAAACGTATTTGTGCAGCCGGGTGCTTCTACTGTAGGTTTGCGGGTGCAAAAATATATGGATTAAAAAAATGTTCATTCGTAAGTTTTCTATTGGCCGCTTACGCAAGCCACAGATAGGTTTGTCATGTATAGTAAAAAACGTTTTATTTTATCTAGGTGAGGGTAGGTACTTGCCAATAATATATCAGTAGGAACTAAACGTTTTAATAAAATATTTAAAAAAAATTATAGCATACCGCACAAGAGTCCCAACTGCTCCCAAACGTCTAGAGCCAGTGAGACTATGGCATCCCCAATCGGGGTATGCTGTGAGACTAAAGGTAGTGGGGAGGTGAATACGATGGGGAAAAGGAAGGTTGGGAAGTACCTGGTTATTCTGATCTGGTCACCAAACAAGGGTAAAGCCATTTCAAGCAACGTTTCGATTCTGCACCGTAGTCTACCAGGGCGATACATAAAATATCCACTTTGCAACGTACCGCAAATGTACTATATATTATTTTACATAAATTAAATGTGTCATGCATTATGACAAATATTAATTAAATAATATTTGAAGCTAAACGTCATTTTTAAATCGATTTTACGGCTGTTTGGCGGGTTCTTCAAGATTTTCGATTCATCAGTAGATAGGTTATGTGGAAAAGAAAATAAACGATTAAAAAAAATGAAGGAGTTTGTGAGTTAAGAATCAAAATTCTTTAACCCTCAGATAGGAACTTTCGACTCTTTTTTTCTGTTCTAATTAAATTTGAACTTTTCCTTACCGCCTTGACCCTGCAGCCGCCAGATCGGCAGGCGATTGAGACGGATCTATTTGCAGCCATCGCCTCACTCGGGTAGGTACTAGTACTGGGCGTTGACGATAATTCGAAACAACGCCACCGCCGTTATCGTCGGTAATCGTCAACTGTTTAATACAACCGTTGGAAATAACACCGACGTCGACGCGACGATATTGATTTTAATAATAATAATAATCTGTTGGGAGAGTTAAAACAGTTGATGCTGTTGGGGGTGTTATTTTAAAATGCAACAGCTATATTTTACTTGCCACCGATAGATTCGCTTGACGCTAGGCGCTACGTATTAAGCGTTTCGGATAGGAAGATCCACAAAGACGTCTAGTAGGGACGTATACAACCACAAGATCATTCCAAATTACGCATAGTATTGTTCACGAAGTATATTCACTACTTCACATTTTTGTTTATTTGTCGCTAAAGCTAAAACAATACGTAAATACTAAGTGAGTGTTGAGACTGCGTTGCGTTGGATAATATTCGTATCTTGGAGTAAGAATATACATGGAGAGAGAGAGCTAAATTTGCGATTAATCACTTTCTCCGAGTTTTTACGTCGTATACCACGAGAGAGAAAGAGACAAGAAAAGTCGTCACATAATATTGTAACACTTCCAAGTATGTATGAATGTTCTCCGTCCGCGCTAACTTCACATCATCGAGTCGCATAACTTACGTCAACCGATTTTGAGGTTATTTCCTATATTTGTGTTGCTTGAAATACTTGCAGTGGTTATACCATACAAATAAATCAAACATGATGAAGATATGTGCTATGCGTGAATATTCAAATAAGACCTAATAAAGATTATAACACATCACTTTTCAGAGGTATTTCAACAGTTTTAAATATTTTTGACCGAACTTTAGAATTTTTACATTTTAATGATATTAAGACATAAAATCAACAAAAAGTTTCCATCATAATTTAGGCAAACCTTCTGTTATTAGTGTTGGTGTGATATTTTGACTTTATAAATCATTTTAATGGTGTATTGATATTGTTTTGCTGAATGTTTTTTTTTCTTTTTTAAAAAAAAAGACAAACATTCCCGGGTTACGAATAACCTGACATTATTTAATATTTGAAAAACTCCTACTGCCATCATAAGAAGCGGAAGATGTTGCTTGTGCAATGATGGAGGACTTAGCCAGCAGAGGAATTGAACGCGCGACGCCCGGGTGGGAATCCGACGCGTTTGTCCATTCAGCTATCGACCGGTCTGTGTTTAAATATGTTTAATATGTTAAATATGTTGTGACCGGTGATGCCAACATCCTTTAATATATATTTGTCTCTTTCTATCGAGTCAGTATAAAGTTAACCGACCTGACTACACTGTTTCGCAAAGGTGCCTCTCCATATAAATTCTTACCCAAAAAAATCGTAAAAATAAAAATATCCAACTGTTGGCGCAAATTTTCGTCAATAGCGTTGGACGTTGATGACATCTAGCTGTTATTTTCAACGGCTAGTTATATTTTGATACGGTACTAGTAGGTATAGCATCGCCACGATACGGCGAGCATCAATGAGCTCAAGTCTGCCCAGGAGGCAGGAGACGACCAGTAGTTTGAGCCATGAGCCGACTGCCAGCTGTCACATTACATGATGGCATGGCGAAATGGGTGTGCCACTCCGCTGCTAAATTAGCTTCAGGTCAAAAGCGTCAACTCCTAGTTTGGCGGATGACGTCTGGCGCGGTGTTGTACCCAGACCTCGTACACGGTGTATGGAAACCGAGGGGAAAACTCGATATTCGTTAGGACGTTTTATAGCAGCTTCAAAAAGTATTTTATCTATTATTTTTGTGCTTAACTTCGAATAAGCACGACAATTTTGATTACCTCCGTGGAAGAGTGGTTTAAATCCACGACTGCGAATCCAGAGTCACAGATTCGAATCCCGCCATGCGTTAATGATTTATATAAAATTATATTTTATGGTATATTTGCGGCACGTTCCAGAGAAATAGCTCGTTGCTTGAAATGGCTTTAGCCGTGTTTGGTGAACAGATCTTAATAGCCAGGTACTTCTAAACCTTCCTCTTCCCCATCTCCTTTCATTTCCTACTCCCTTCAGTCTCATAACTTACGCCATTTGGGGATGCCATAGTCCGACTGGCTCCGAGCAGTTTGTGCTCTTATGCGGTGTTAACATTAAAAAAATATGTATCATGTATATAAACACAACATATTAAATAAACACTACGTTTTCTAAATCTTTTTTCTTATTAAACAATGGAAAATGTGGAAAATCAATATGGCGTCTTTTCTTATTTTTGTCGTTTAGATGAATATTTTAAAGCTCCATAGATTACAATGAAAATTACTTAAGTTGTGACGTTGGTAAATTACTTCCAGGGAGTAAAGATGTTTGACTTTCATACCTACTACCGATTTTTTGCTTTTGAATTAAAATTTAAGATTTAGCACAACTTTGAAGAAATTTACAAGATTGAAAAATTATCATATGACTATAAGTGGCGTGCAGCGTCTTTTAAAGAAATGTATTATTTTCCAGATTTTCTCCGCAAGGTATTTTAAAAACAACGTAAATAATCATTATAGGTCAGTTCACGATCTTTAAAAACATGTTATTTAAATTATTATTATAATCGTATTTTTGTTACGAATAACTTGACAATATTTGAAAAACTACCACCGTAATAAGCGGAAAATATTGCTTGTGCAGTGGTGAAGGACCTAGCCAGCAGAAGAATTGAACCCACGACGCCCGGGTGGGAATCCGACGCGTTTGTCCACTCGGCTACTAACCGGTTTGATTCGTGTCATCGAGCGGCACCCAACTTTTCACACCTTTTCCGCCTTCTACGTTGCATCTACGGCTAAATCAATACAGAATTGTGTATGACAATGGAAAAACCAGGAACGGCCTTTTTAAACCGTGGGTAGGACACTCCGCCCGGTTAAGAGTTTGAGTGATGTGATGAGATTTATGCATTCTCAACATTAATGCTGTTTTCATGTCTGTTTTTTTTTTATGGCTGCCGAAGCTATTAATTTGATGCATAGCTTATTATTCTTGTCATCGTTCCCGAGTGGGCTAGCCGAGTTGGTATGCACAATGCAAATACATTTGTCAGTACATCTTTTCGTCATACGGCACGCTGTTACGAAACCTATGTTTTATTCTAATCTTTCAAACTTGGAATGACGATATAAGGAGGTATGGGTAATATTTTTACCCAGCCTATACAAACTTGCGATGAATCACTTTCTCAGGGTTTTTACGTCGTATACCACGAGAGAGAAAGAGACAAGAAAAGTCGTCACATAATATTGTAACACTTCCGAGTATGTATGAATGTTCTCCGTCCGCGTTAACTTCACATCGTCGAGTCGTATAACTTACGTCAACGGATTTTGAGGTTATTTCCTATATTAAAATGTATTTACCTAGATAAATATAATAATAAAAATAAAATAAACTTTAAGTAAACTCTAAATAATCTTGTTACTAGTAGAGATAGTGCCGCGGTTCCAGTTACCGGTGACCGGCGAGGAACCGGTTATTTATCCAGTTCTTTTTGGAACCGGTTCCTGGTGCCAGAAAAGTTCCACGAAGCAGATTTTTTCGAAAAGTTCTAGCAAATCGACAAAAGTTCCTCGCCAAAAAAAATAATACTAGTAGGTAGAGATTTGAAAACGAAATAAACTGAAACTGGTTCCTCGCCCAAAATACACGTCAGGAACGAACAAAGGATATCGATATTTTTATTTGCGGAGTTCCTCGGAGAAATAATATCGACGGTTCCAGTGACCGGCTAGGAACCGGGACAGGAATATCGACCATCTCTAGTTGCTAGTACTACTAGGTATGCAAAGTACCTACCCACTTGTGTGGAATATTTATGTAAATAATTTATTACGATGGAAGAAAGTTAACCTATTTTTTCTTTAAGGCTATGCACGTAGTTTTTGGTATCTATTCCAATTTTCACAGTACCTACCCGTTTTATTTCCGAGTAGTTCGTAATTATACTAAAATAATAAAATATATTATTTATTTGTCGAACCTCACATCAACTAAGTAAACCGTTTTGTTCATACAAAGTAGGTAGGCACAAAAAACGTCTCTTTCGTAAATCCTACCAGTGTTGCCATTTGGATATTTTTTAAATTTCACTGCCGCAAATTGTAACTTGAAACAAAGAACAATAAAATCTGTTAATTCCTCGTAAAATTATAATACTAGCGTTGAGAGGTATATGGGGGCATATCTAAAATAACGATTTCATTATAGATACTTTTAGAAAAAAATGACACGATACACAAAAGACAGTGATAAAATCAATGCTTTCAACGTGTAAAGTGACATTCATAAATTATTCCAACCCTCCTCTTCCCCATCTCGTTCCCCTCCCCACTACCTTCAGCCTCACAACATACCCCATTGGGGATGCCATAGTCTCACTAGCTCTAGACGGTTGGGAGCAGTTGTGACTCTTGTGCGGTATTCACTCAAAAAAAAACAATTTTCTATCATTGAAAATCTATAATCAAGAAACACATTTTGCGAAAAAGGCTTTTTAGACAAATAACAAAAATGTTTAATAATTGGAAAATGTACGGGCGGATTTTCTTAAATGCCTAATTTATTAGTAAAGTGTAATATAATATACATACTGTTACTGGAAATTCAAAAGGGCGTAAACGACACTTTGGTAAAAAGTGAGTTAAATATTCAGTCTTGATCAGTTTTTTTTCTGCATCGAATGCTCTGACTCTCGTTTGATTCTGAAGACTTTTAAAAATAATAATAATATTTTTTTATTAAATTTCTTATACATGACAAACTCTTATTTAATGCATATAAGAAATAGATACGAATTTTTACAAAATAATTACAGATTAAAGTACCATATAGGTACACAAGAAAAATAAAATTTAAAAAAAAATAAAATTTCAGGCAGTGGTGATAATCAGGTCAATGAGGAGAAACTCTTTCAAGGATCAATAGAATTTCACTTCTGAATCTCTCCTCACTGACATGAAATAAGTCGATATCGAAAGAGATTTTGTTCAGGAGCAAAATACTTCTTCTCACCGGCAGAACCATTGGCAGGTTGGTCCTACAGGCAGGAAGATAGAATAATCTATGAAGACGCTGTCTTAAAGCCTTCTATATAGTCGCACGTGTTATTGTAGGTCAATTTTTTATTGGCCAGTGTGTATGTTATTTTTTAAAATCAGGTATGAAAAGTACAACGATTTAAAAAAAAAGAAAATTGTAATATTTAGGACCGATTTATAGGAGACATTTTTTACGGTGGATTCATTCACAAACCACACGTATTTACCCAATGATTTGAATGACCCGTGAGCAGAGGTTTGCAACCCCTAACCAAGTCGACGTTTATGTCAGATATTTAAACCTACGTAGCCTAACATAACCCAGACAATCCTAACCATAACACCAACCAAACTATATGTAACTGTTAAATTTTGGCCTTATCCCGGGTAGAGTAGGTACCCACCACAAGCAGGGTTGACAATTCGATGATTGCATTGGGTTAAAAAAATGATTTGGTAGGATTTTTAAGATGTTCAGTATTTTTTTGCTGTTTTTTATTTTATTTTTTCTGAGGTAAGTGACAGTGAGTACAAGTAGAATAATTAAAAAAAATGATGATATTTGTTACACAATGTTCTAGTTTGTCATGGTGAAGAATTTCAAGTGCTATTTTAGGAGGTCTTCAATTTCCTTGCGGTCCTTACTCATTAGCTATTTAGTTATGTTTTGATTAAAGGAATACATATTGGTGATGGCTACAGTCTGTGGTGGGAGTTTGTTGTAAGTGTGAGGCGCGATGTACATATGGTGTCTTTGTGCAAAAGCTGTATTGTATTTAGGTACTAAAAGTCTTTCTTGTTGTTTGGCACTTGTATTTTTTATTATGTGTGATATACATTAAAGATTTTGAAGAATGAGTTATTTTTAACACTATTTTAAGATGTAACTGTCTGATATTAAGGATTCCTAAAAGTTGAAAGAGTGGCGTTGTTGGGTGCCTGAAGGGCTTTCTAAATATAATTCGTAAAATTACTTTTTGTATTTTTATAAGAGGACCTAGCAAGGTAATAGCAACTTCCCCTCAACCAGCTATTCCATATCCTATATGACTTTGACATAAGGCAAAGTATACACTACAATCACGAAGTTAATAATATATGTGGGATTTTTTTGAAAAAGAAACTTCTTTAATATGTACTTTCTAATTCTTTTTTTTTTTTAAATAAACAATTATACTTGTTCTTTTTCATGGTTTGAATAGGCATACAATGTTTCAACACAGAGTTAGATGTCAGTTGACTATCAAGTTACGTAAATGAAATCGACTTTCATGTGTATTTTAATTAATTAAAAAATATTGGGACCCTGCCCGAAAACTTGTTAATTCTGTGCCAAAGTCGATTTGCGTTGTTAGTTAGTTATTTACTTCTTCTATTCAATGAGACCTTGTCTGGAACTTGTTAATTCTGTGCCAAAGTCAACTTGCATTGCTATCGTTATTAGTTGGTTATTCGTCTCCTCTATTCAATGAGACCTTGTCTGGAGCTTGTTAATTCTGTATCGAAGTCAAATTGCATTGCTTTCGTTGTTGGTTAGTTATTCACTCCTATTTAATGAGACCTTGCTCGAAAACTTGTTAATTCTGTGCCAAAGCCGACTTGCGTTGCTTTTGTTGTTAGTTGGTTATTCACCCCTTTGATCCGATGATACCTTCCTCGAAAACTTGTTAATTCTGTGCCAAAGTCGACCTGCGTTGCTTTCGCTGTTAGTTGGTTATTTACCCCTTCGATCCAATGATACCTTGCTCGAAAACTTGTTAATTCTGTGTCAAAGTCGACTTGCGTTGCTTTCGCTGTTAGTTGCTTATTCACCCCTTCGATCCGATGATACCTAGCTCAAAAATTGTTAATTCTGTGCCAAAGTCGACTTGCGTTGCTTTCGTTGTTAGTTAGTTTGCATGAACGGTAACCCGATAACCCGGTTGCCGTGGGAAGAGAAAGAGATGCCTCGACGTATCAAAAGAAGCCCACGTGTGCGCCTCGTAGAAAGATTCCTCTTATTAGGTGTTGAATGTCCGACACAAATTATCCGCAGAGTGTGGAGAAGTGTGCTGTGGGCGCGTTCGTGTGCCCGAGGTAAACCTTTTTTTCCTTTCTATGTTCTCGTTTATTCTGATTTGTCCACAAACATAGAGTGAAATTAAGCCTTCCAAAGTAGAGAGATACGCCTCAGAGCAAGAATTTATATGGAGAGAGAGCAAAACATATTACCCAACCTGGAATAATTTACGATAAATCACTTTCTCCGGGTTTTTATGTCGTAAACCGTGAGAGAGAAAGAGATAACATAAGTTCTCACACAGCATAGCTCCGCTTTTAGGTATGTAAGCATGTTCTCTGTCTCCCGCGTCTCCGGCGACTTCGCCCACTACATTTTGTTATGCGACATAACAGGACAGAACTCAACGGTTTTTTTAGGTTATATCCTACATTTTTGTTTATGACAATACTGTGAAAAAGTGGTTGTACAAATAAACAAAAACATTATGTCTACATGTGCTATTAATGGATATATAAATACCCTAGCCCTAGCCACGCCCCAGTCAGGCAAAAATCATCAATACTGACTACACGAGCGCTCTCTTCTGGTATATTATTGCTCTGAGAGATACACTCAAATGAAAAACGTTTCTGCAACTGCTACTAAACGTATTATTCACTGAAGATATAACTCGACAGAAGAAGACAAAATCCTCGACTATAAATGCAGATGTAGTGGTTCGAATGAATTTTATTTAATTAATACGTGTTATTGCACCTTTTATTGATTGTAGAATAATGTATTATGTTTGAAGCACGTTCCAGAAGGGCAGAAATTTTTAGTATCGCCCTTTTTTTAAAATATTTTTTTTATATGAATACCGCACAAGAGTCTCAACTGCTCTCAACGGTCTAGAGCCAGTGAGACTATGGCATCCCCAAATAGGGTATGTTGTGAGGCTGAAGGTACAGGGGGAGGGGAAGGAGATTGGGAAGAGAAAGGTTGGGAAGTGCCTGGCTATTCAGATCAGGTCACCAAACACGGCTAAAGCCATTTAAAGCAACGTTTCAATTCCGGATGGTGGTCTTTCACCAGGGCAATACTTAGTATCTACCACTCTGGAACGTGCCGCAAATATACTTTTTATTATTTTTATATAAATTAAATGTGTTATGACACATATTGATTAAATAAAAGTTATTGGCGCACGCCGGGTTTGAACCCGCGACCTTTGGATTCGTAGTCGAGCGTCTTACCACACGACTATGGAGGCCGTCAAAATACCACCATTCAGAATCGAAACGTTGCTTGAAATGGCAATAGCCATGTTTGGTGACCAGATATGAATATACAGACACTTCCCAACCTTTTTACCCATCTCCTTTACCTCCCTATTCTCTTCAGCCTCACAACATACCCCATTAAGGGATGTCACAGTCCCACTGGTTCCTGACACATAATACTTCTAAGGATATTCCGTTAAGTGTCCACAACCATTGCAGCCACATTGTTGGAACATTAAACTTTTAAATAAAATACATTTCGATATGTTTCTTTTCGTGTTTTTTTGGGTGAGTTTTTAACCAGTTCCAGTTCTTGTCGTTTTCAAATCTCTACCGACTAGTATTTTTTTTGTGAGGAACTTTTGTTGATTTGCTAGTACTTTTCGAAAAAATCTCCTTCGTGGAACTTTTCTGGCACCAGGAACCGGTTTCAAAAAGAACTGGATAAATAACCGCTTCCTCGCCGGTCACCGGTAACTGGAACCGCAGGTACACCCAATTCTGATATCGACCATCTCTAATTTACATTGAAACGTTTTTGTGTGTTCTTGAATTTTTACTTTTGAAAAAAATGGATCAAAGAATAAAATCCATGTTTTGTTTTTCCATAACTCCAGGAAGCTCATTGTCATTAACATCTTCTCGGCCTTTTGTAAATTATTAAATTATTTCCACTTATAAACACTTTTTTGAGACAAAGTAGACTTGCCAAATGCCACAGTCAACATTTTAAGTGCGTCGGAGCACTTTATTCCATTTTTAACGCAAAATTTAATACAATTTCTTCGATCCATTTTTTTCAAAAGTAAAAAATCGAAGAACACACATAAACGTGACTAACCTTTCCAGTTGTCAAAAACAAACCACTAATCCAAAATGGCTGATAAAGCTAACATATGATAAACATATGTGTACCAACATAACAAAAAAAAAAAACGATAATCCAATGTACACAGCCCGCGAAAATTCAAACTTTTTTTCACCTTTTCTTTTGAACAGGCCTCGTATACTTTTGAGTACTTATAAATCTCGATTACCTAAAAATAACTGGAGTTTTTAATTTTTATTATTAAATTCGATTTACATAAACATGTATTATCTATTTTAAGCCGAAATTATTCACCTCAACGATTTCGGATAAAACATGTAAGTAAGCACCGACAAATGATTTATTTCCTCAGTCAATAGTCGACAGCCAACAGGAATTAGTATGAGCCCAGACAGCGCTGTCATCGTCTGTATTGTGTATTCAATTATTGATATGTGGGTATTTCTAGTTGGATCATAGACGCGCATCACATTATTCAAATCGGATGCAAATTGTGAATAAATGAGTTGTCAGCACTGAAGAGAGACACCTATAGAATGGTGATGTGGGCGTGCCCGTGTGCCCGAAATAAGCTCAATGTTTACTTACTTCTGCTGACATTGTTCAAACCTCAGAGCAATAATATACGAGAGCGAGCGCCGCTGTAGTCAGTTTTTATGAGTTATGCCGGACTCGTCTAGACCTGGGCGTGGCTAGGACTAGGGCTAGGGTATTTATACATCCATTCATAGCACATGTCGACATAATGTTTTTGTTTATTCGTACAACCACTTTTTCACAGTAAACAAAAATATAGCATTTAACCTAAATGATCGTTGAGTTATGTCCATTTATGTCGCATATCAAAACGTGTGGGGGAAGTTAACGGAGACCCGGGACACGAAAAACATTCTTACAATACTTTAAAGCGGTGTGATAATTTGGGAAATTTTAGTTGTATTTTTTCTTTTCATGGTGTACGACGTAAAAATGTTGTATAGGTTGGGTAAAAAGAATTAGCTCTCTCTCCATATATTGTTACTCCAAGGTTCAAACATTTTCTAACTAGCTAACCATAACGCCGTTTTTCCACAGGGACAGAGAGGACGGACTGCTATACAAATCTGTCCTTGGACACACTTATTGCTTCATTCACATTCATATATCGTCTCATACATACTTCTCATTCTATTATTCTGACTTTTCACATGACTCGACTCAAGTATTTGATTCACTTGATCGTGCCATGTCTTCCTCTGGCGTATCCGACTTCCTCTTCCATTCACTTTCGCGTCGTACATTATTTTCACACTCCTTTCTTTGTTCATTCGTTCTACATGCCATAAACATCCATGCGTCCCTTTCTTGATCCCATTCATTACGCTAACATCAGCCTTGCATTTTTTCCAGATATCCAAAATTTTTACACGGTTTTATACATGGTTTTACCGCATTTACTCTTCAGAGATTTCATTTCTACAGCATTCAGTCAACTGTCATCCTTCCTCTGCCAGTTCCATGCCTCACTGCCATACATCAGGGTTGGTATAAGCGTCGATTGTGGACTGTTAGCTTCGCTTATTTGGACATTTTTTATTAGCGCCAACAGCGTTCTGTCCTCCATTAATGGAGTTTCCTGCATTCACCCTTCTTTCAATATCCTTATCAGCCTTTCCGTCTCTCGTAAACATACTTCCTAAATACACAAACTCATCCACTTGCTCCAAGTATTCATCATTCACAACTATATTGTACGTTGTTCTCGTACTCGAACTAAATTTCTTTCTTGAACAGAGAATCAATTTCATTGGCCAATCTGGGGGCCTTGGAGTTGAAAGGTCGTATGTACAGTGGCGAAAACCGTTTTATTTCAAGTCGGCATAGATCCCACTTCTAGGGGTTACCTGCTCAGTGGTTATCGATATGTACGCAGTGCGCACACACCCGCCTGTTCTCTGTTCTACTGTGGAATCTCAATTAGAGTGGATGAAGTCAGACAGAAACAGTTGGAAAATAATCATTAAAAATGATCTGGAATTCACAGAAAAAGGGGTCAGATGTTTCGTTGAATAATAATGCAACGAAGGTTTTATAGAATTACGCCGAGAAGGCTTGTTTTCAACTGAGCACCAAAAAGATTACTTGAAAGCAAAAAGTTGGTAAACAATTTAAAGGTTATCGATTCCCAAAAATATATTCATTCTGGATATTTAGCTTGATCAATCAATATTACAATTTATTCAAATATTTATATACGGTTGACATTCAATACATAAGAACGAATCTCTTTTACGACTCGTTCTTATGTTCAACAGTTCGGATGTGGAACGATGTGCTGGCCTCAAAAAGACCCTTGATCTTAGAGTAACAATATCTAGAGACCTAACTTTGCGAAATTTTGTCCGCACTTTTTGACCAAGCAATGACCAAAGGGTGTGGCCTAAACTCGGAGTAAAATCACTAACAGAGTTGTCACAAATTAAGTAAATTAGGTATTTTGTTGTGAGTAGGTAGTTGTAAATCATTAAAAAGAATGAATGTTGTATATTTTTTTGTTTATTCAAATATACATTAATCAATAAGATTATTAAAATCTTATTTATAGATAAAAATATAAACGAATTAAATTATTAGTACAGAACATTTTATAATACATATTATAAAATGAACTTCAGTCTCCATCAACAAAATAGTTTACAAACAAAAGTAAAATAAAAAAAAATGTACGGTGATAACAGATGTTAAATCATTTTTCTTAACCTTGGAGTAAGAATATATGGAGAGAGATCAATTTTTTTTTACCTATATAAATTTGCGATAAATCACTTTCTCTGCGTTTTTACGTCGTACACCATGAGAGAGAAAAGACACAAGAAAATTCACAAAACATGACACCGCTTTTAAGTATTGTAGGGATGTTTTCCGTCCCGCGTTATTTTGTAAGGAAATTTCGAATGCAGATAATAATAACAGTGAACTTATATAGCACAGTTTTGTGATATTTCACGTCAAGTGCGCTTCATACTTAATTAATTAAGCTAATAATTCTAACTAACAAGGAGAAAATAATATATAATATGTATACAAAATTAAAACTATCTAGATGCATATCGTTATCATAAATCATCAGAGAACAGGTTCAGAAATGGGTACAATAGTGCATGTGCACATCAATAGATTTAAAAAAAAACAATTAACTAGAAGCTAAGGGTATAAAAATCCAGATGAAACGTATGAATTCATATTAACATATTTGTTAAATCAAAGAAAAAGAAATTAGATTTTTCTCGTCTTTTTTCATCCTTTGGAAATCTAAAAATAATTAAATAAATAATAATATTCCAATTTTGGCATAGCCCTGAATCTGGGGACGCAACCGAAATTATAAATATAACTAAGAGATAAACACTATTCTGTCTTTATCTGTTTGCCAACAATTTAGCGTTAGTATCATGAGAAAGAAAGAGACCGGGATACTTTCAGAAGCCGTACAATATGGGGATTCCCCCTTGTAATGGTTTCTTATGTGACAGCTAGTAAATATCTCTAAGTTAAAAATATTACGAATCGACTAAAACTCATTTCAAACGGAAGTTTATTATATTGGAACGAATAGTCCAAAGATTAATTACATATTGGTGTAAGTTACTAGTTGTTTTTGTAGGTTAGAATGTTAAATATTTGAGATCTAACTAAAAAAGACGATTTTTATGGTACATACGTGTGAAAACTGTTTGTTTTTGGTCCTTTTGTACTTCGATTGAAGCAACCAAGTATAGCACATATGGCCATGATGTTTTGCTAGATATCGGACAAAAAATAACTCAAGTTTTTAACTATTTACGCACTTTTGACAGTCCGTTCGCCTGACACTCCAAACGTGAATGAAGTTCGTGCAGATCAAATATCGCGGACATGGTATTTAGCCCGCCCCAAATCGTGTATTGGTTTCAACAATTGTTTGTCTCTTTTTCTCATATGCGTATAGAACCGAGCATAAAGAGAGAGCTATATTTTGCGAGTTTGTCAACGATTTGTCACAAATTAGTACGGTCTCTTTATATTGTTACTCTGAGCCCTTGATACAGCATCCCCAAAGATGACATAGGCCATAATATAAAAAAAAACAAAAAATAGTTAATATAAAAAATCGCCACCAGAAATTATATCAATCAATCACAATCAAATCAGTCCGCTTACGTAGTCGAGCCGTTACGATCCTTGGCTCCGGGTCCAGATGTAGAGGGTTCAAAACCCGGCGTGCGAAAAATAAATAAATTAAGTTAATGTGTTCAGATACAATAAAAAATCGTATTTCATGGTATATTCGCGACACGTTTCAGAGTGGTAGATACTCTTAGTATCGCCCTGGTGAAATACCACCATTCAGAATCGAAGCGTTGCTTAAAATTATTTTAGCTTTGTTTAGTGATCAGATCTGAACAATCGCGTACTTTCTAACATTCCTCTTCCCCACCTCTTTCACCTTTCTATTCCATTTAGCCTTACAGCATATCCCGATTGGGGATGCCTTAGTCCCACTGGCTCTGGGTACACGGAACTCTTGTGCTGTATTAAAATACCAATAATACAAATGATCGTTTTCTGATATAAAATTCATATACTTTATTCATGTCAACAATTTTCCGGTTAATTGATTACTTTGCTGATTTACCATCAATATGTCTTTCGTATTTAATTATTATTCCCTTGAAACTCTTGTCTATTTGCAATAAACTTATCAAAGATGTAAATGTATTTTCGTAGTATAAATATCCAGATTCTTAGTGGGAAGAGATAATAAAAGGAAATTGAAGAAAACATTGATACCCAGTGTTAATTCAAATGAACATTGGGTAACTATGACAAAAATATCTCAGTTGCTTTAAGTGTTGTTTTTTTCCCGTGATTATATTAAGGCGCTCTTTATAACTTCACTAGCGTTAGGAAAAACTTCAATGTTTTGTGAATGCTTCACGAATTGTTAGTTCTTTAAAATGAACACTTCAATTGAAGTCGAACTCGCAAAAAAGAGATTTGAATTTATCCGGTTATTTTTTCAGTTTTTTGGAACCGTTCCTCGCCGAAAAGCACGTACTAGTCGGTAGAGATTTGGAAACGAAAAGAACTGGAACTGGAACCGGTTCCTCGCCAAATAAAGTTCACGCAACTGTACTGTTGCAAATTGAAGTATTTCTTTCAATGAAATGAATGAACGCTATCATGAACTACCAACTTCAATTGAAATATTTGTTCAATGAAATGAAGTTATTTTTAATGAATGAACGCTAAAATGAACTACCGACTTCAGTTGTAAGTATTTGTTCAATGAACAATGAATGAAGTAGGAACTGTTGCCAAAAGAAATAGTTCTTTGAAGTAGTTCTTTCAAAGTGGTCACAACGCTAAACTTCACCCTAAGAATCAATTTGAATCAATTTCTCTTAAGTTTCTTCTCGAGGGGCCACACGTCCCTCTGTCGCGTTAGAGGAGATCGGGACTCGGGATAAATAATAATGTATTTGCTTAAACTCTCAGCGTGATGTGTAAATGTAGGTTCTTGGCATGCTGGCCGCTGCTCGCCGTGCGTGTAATAGATCTCCCATCGCGCCTGCTCTAGGAATATTGATATCGTTGCATTTTTACACGTTGGAATACCACAGGAAGAAGTTATAAAGAATCTTCATTGATGATGCAATCTTTGAATGTATTCTATCCAGTACAAGTTGTGTTGGATGGTGTTTAAATCCATTAACGGAATGCCTCCACTGTGCATCGTCTAAGGCAGTCGACCCTTAGATCAGCAACCTTGGAGAAACAATGTATGGAGAGAGAGCTAATTCTTTTTACCCAACCTACACAAACTTGCGATAAATCACTTTCTCCAGGTTTTTACGTCGTCCACAATGAGAGAGAAAGAGACAACAAAATGCACAAACCGCTTTTATGTATTGTAAGGACGATCTTGGTCTCCCGCGTCTCCGGGGGCTCCGCCCACATGTTTTCATATGCGACTAAACTCGATACAACTAAACGGTTTTTTCAGGTTATATGCTATGTTTTTGTTGATAACAATACTGTGAAAAAGTGGTTATACGAATAAACAAAAACATTATGTCCACATGTGCTAATTGGATGTATAAATACCCAATCCCTAGTCCTAACCACGCCCAGGTCTGCCGAGTCCGGTAAAAATCATAAAAAACTGACTACACTGCCAGGAATAGCTACCACTCTATATACTTTGAGTCAGCAAAATTGTCGGCTATCGTGAGTTTAATTCCTCTGCTAGCTAAGTCCTCCACCATTGCACAAGCAACATTTTCCGTTTATTATGATGGCTGTAGGAGTTTTTCAAATATTGTCAGATTATTTGTAACCCGGGAATGTTTGTCTTTCTTTTTAGAAAACAAAAGAAAAAAATAAGATGGAGCCTAGGAATTCGTATAGCGCCATTGACGGCCTCCATGGTCGAGTGGTAAGACGCTCTATTACGAATCCAAAGGTCGCGGGCTCAAACCCGGCGTGCGCCAATAACTTTTATTTAATTAATATGTGTCATAGCACATTTAATTAATATAAAAAATAATAAAAAGTACATTTGCGGCGCGTTACAGAGTGGTAGATCGCCCTGGTGAAAAACCACCATTCAGAATCGAAACGTTGCTTGAAATGGCTTAAGCCGTGTTTGGTGACCAGATCTGAATATCCAGGTATTTAACAACCTTCCTCTTCCCTATATCCTTCCTCTCTTCACTACCTTCAGCCTCACCACATACCCTATTTGGGTATGCCATAGTCTCACTGGCACTGGCTCTAGACGGTTGGGAGCAGTTGAGACTCTTGTGCGGTATTCATATTATTATTGAGGTTATTTTTCACAAGAACGGCGCTATACAAATGTTCGAAATTTCATTATTATTATTCTACCATTAAGGTTACCAATAGGTATAGAATCAAGAAAGGGACGCTTAGATGGTTTGGGCATGTAGAGCGAATGAACGAAGAAAGGAGTCTGAAAAGAATATATGATGCGAAAGTGAATGGAAGAAGAAGTCGAGGACGCCCGAGAAAGACATGGCACGATCAAGTAAATCAAATATTTGAATCGGGTCATGTGAAGAGTCAGAATAACAGAAGAGTATGTATGAGGCGATGTGTGAATGTAAATGAAGTAAGGAGTGTGTGCCAAGACAGAGTTATATGGCGGTCCGTCCTCTCTGCCTACCCCTGCGGGGAAACGGCGTGATGGTTAGGTAGTTAATTAGTTAACCATTAAGGTTTCTCAAGAAACCCCAAACTCCTTTTTTTAATGTGAATTGGTGTACATGCTGTAATTTTTGTAAAATTATTTTTTTATAATTATTGTTCCTCAATATCACGTCGCATCATTTCCAGTGTCGTTAGATCATAAAAGAGTTGATCAATCCGAGAGATTGCAGCCACACGCGTTTTCTCCACGCAGAAAAGTATCAAGAAGGTAAACCAGTTATGTCGGGATGAATGAAGTGAACATAATGAGCTGAAAGTGGTTTAAATTAATGATAATCACAGGTGACTCGAGGAAATAAATAAAGACGAATGATCATTTTTGATCTCTCGGGTCGTTAAGGAAATACTTTTAACGGCGTTGTTGGTGGCCTTTCGTACCTTTAAATCTCTAAATAATTAATTTTACCAAGTAAATGATAACCGAAACATATTTCCGGTGATGAAACGATTCCCTAGACCAACATTTAATTGTAGGTTTTCGCAATTAGATTGAAATAATGACTCTTAAAAACAAAAACAAAAAACTACTCTCGACCGGTTTTGGAAAAAGCCTTCCAGATTCAATAATTCTTGGTTAATAAATGGTGTTAAACACCGAATACGTTTCAGCTTTGAATGAACTATGAATTTAATTTTAATTTACAAAATTATTAGTTGTTTTATTGACTCACCTTTTCTGTTGCAACTTATCCAGTTCAACATTCCTTGCCGTAGACTCAGAAACAATGAATTGCTGTTCCTCCATCATTTTAACACTAATTATGGGTATAATTCTCCAATGTCCGGAATGTCAACACTTGTTAACTCAAGCCATGGTCTTGAAATTTTTGGTAGCAGTCTAAATGATTTTTGTCATTCTGTACGACTCTACTAAAACTTTGACTGGGCCATGGCTTGAATGTTCTCTCTTATATTTATTTATTATTATGTATGTGCTATTCCTTATCTGTTGCTCTTTTTTCCATTTCGTGTATTATGTCTTTTTTGTAATTGGACTTTAGTCCGTTAATTTATAAATAAATAAATAGATAAGAATGGACTGTAAAACGAAATAACGAAGACTCCTTGATGGAAGGTTCGATTGTACATTGTGGGTGAAATGAGGACTTAAGCCAATTCACTCACCGATGAATTAGATGTTTTAGAATTCTTGAAATCTTGAATTCTTCTTGAACACTATGTTGGGAACAACAACACAACCCGCCACGATCGACGACGAAGCGAGAAGAGGGAAGGCACCAACCCGCGACACGACGATCGCCAAAACCGTCTTCTTTTTTTTTTTTTGCAATGTTGTTAAATAATAAACCGAATGGCAAATTGGCGGGATAAACAAAAAGGTACCTAACCTAACCCAACAAGTTGTCTATTTGAAATCCAACAAATGGTATTTAGGTACTTATGATATTATTTAGACGTAGTTGTGCAGAAAGCGTCCAACATACAATTTGCCAAAATCGAGTTTTACATGTTTTCCTATAGATAAATACGAGATTTATTTCTGGAGCCAGTGGGACTTTGGCATGCCCAATTAGAGTATGTTGTGAGAAAGAAGGTAGTGGGGGGGGAGGTGACTGAGAAGAGGAAGGTTAAGGTATTCAGATCTGGTCACTAAACACGGTTAAAGCTTTGCAAGCAACGTATTGATTCTGAGTGGTGGTCTTTCATCAGGGCTAACAGTGTGTTTAAGTGACCTCAGGATTTGTAGTCGAGGATCTTTACCATTATACCACAGAGGCCGTCAAATACTAGCGATCCTTCTTTCATCCGTTCTTACCAAACAAATAAATAAATTATAACAAGTCAGTTTCCCACATTTACTCCACAATGGAGTGCTTATACCAACCCATGGAACTGGCAGAGGAAGGATGAAAGTAGACCAAATGTTGTAGAAATGAGATCCCTGAGGCGTATGTGCGGTAAAACCATGTATGACCATGTAAAAAATGTGGATATCCGGAAAGAATGTAAGTCTGATGCAAGCGTAATGAATAGGATTAAGAAAGATACACATAGTAGGTTTGGGCATTAGAGCGGATTAATTAAGAAAGGAGTGTGGAAAGAATATATGTCGCGAAAGTGAATGGAAGAAGAATTCGGGGACGCACGAGGAAGACATGGCACGATCAAGTGAATAAAATACTTATATATAATATAATATACGTCAATATAATAGCGGAGGAGTATGTATGAGACGATGTGAATGAAGCAAGGAGTATGTGCCAATACAGAGTTGAACGGAGGTCCATCTTCTCTGCCTACCCTGTGGGGAAACGGCGTCATGGTTAGTTAGTAAGTTAGTCATAGTTTCTTAATGTATTTATTAAGTTTATTATTATTTGTATTTTATTTAAAATAAGTCTAACAAATAATTTGTAGAATAACCTCTAAGGTCGTTGTCTTAATTTTATTGGCGTGGTTGGTGGGCTCGTGTTTTCAGCAATTCTCACACTTTAAAATCCGTGTCCCTCCAATGACGGATCTCTATTGTGAAGCTTAAAAAAAGCTAAGTCTTAAGAAGCATTTAAGACTCGAGATGTACAATCTCTCATCTCCAGAGCCCGCAGAATGAAGTCATACCCATGGAAACCATGCTCGTCTATTTTTAGACTGGCAACAATAGGTTGTGGTCTGAAGATCTTGCGTCATTGATATGACAGGCTCCATAGCTCGATAAGGCGACAAGACTATATTACGTCACGTGCAATCAAACATTTATTTAAATACTAACGGACTAAAGTCCAATTACAAAAAAAATACATAACGCGAAATGGGAAAAAGAGCTACAGAGAAAGAACAGCACATACATAATATTAAGTGAAGCATTGACAAAAATAAGACAAAACATACAGAAGAAAGAACATTCAAATCAAAGCCAAGGTCGAGTCAAAGTCTTGAAAGAGTCGTAAAGAATGATAAAAAAACATTTAGACTGGTACCAAAAATTTCAAGACCATGGCTTGAGTTAACAAGTCTCGACATTCTGGACAGAATGGTACCCTCTCGACAAACAGGAGAATGATACCCATAATTAGTAGAGTGATGATTGAGGAATAGCAATTCATTGTTTCCGAGTCTACGGCAAGGAGTGTTGAACTGGATGAGTTGCAATAAAGAAGGTGAGTCAATTATACAGTATCCCTTTTGAAGGGATGCTGTACAATTAGTGTGATCAAAAATATATCTGGACTGGAAAATTTTACAAATGTATTTTTTAAGCAGCCCAATGCTTGACTTTGAATAGTGTAACGTTTTATCTTGGAGACAAGTAAAAGTGTCTGAGACATGGGAAAAGTGGCAGAATATGTGGTGTTTTCTATAAAAAAGTGGATAAGCCACTAAAATAGCTGGCCTATTGACTGGACCAGACCACCGCCCGCTGAGCCGAGTGACACAGTGACAGTTCAGTTGAGTTAAAAAGTCTCGACATTCTAGACAGTGGAGAATGATACTCATAATCACTACTGTGATGATTGAGGGACAGCAATTCATTGTTTCTGATTCTACGGCAAGGAATGTTGAACTGGATGAGTTGCAACAAAGAAGGTGAGTCAATCATACAGTTAATAATTTTGAAAATGCAAATTAAATCAAAGTCTTTCGTACGCTTTTCTAATGAAGAACTTTTCAATGATTGTTCAATTTCATCATATGAATAATCGCCTCTTTTTTGCGCTAATCTCCATCCAATTCCGCGTAGAATTTAGTATGTCATATACTCGTATGAACATTGAAGGAGATGAAAATCAGCCATTCCCATACTTATTGAGGAAACTGAGAAATTAATTAGGTAAATCTTTTACAATGAGGTATTAATTCAGGTTTCTATTTTTACTGCTTATTTATTCTAACACCTGGCAAAAGCTCCCCTATCTGTTTCATGTAAGTTCGGAGAGCGCGCCTTCGGAGTGTTAGGTCCTAAAGCCTGGAATAGAATACCATATGATCTGAGAATAATAAAAGACTCGACAGAGTTCAGAGCTTAACTCAATTCTCATCTTTTCAGAAAATCATATCCATAAATAACAGAAAAATAAAATTGCCCTAATTTACACAGCTAGGCTAACCCGTTGGCATCTACAATCACCAGTATAATAATATCTTTACATGCAACGATATGCGATCCTCAATCCACTTCTAAAGAAAAAGTTCGTCAATATGACCCAAAAAACCGTTTGGTTGTTATGTTATTAGTGAATTATGTCAATTTATGTCGCATATCAAAACATGAGGGCGGAGTCAACAAAGACGCGGGACACGAAGAACATCCTTACAATACTTTAAAGCGGTGTGATAATTTGGGAAATTTTGCTGCCTCTTTCTTTCTCATGGTGTACGACGTAAAAACCCGGAGAAAGTGATTTATTCCAAATTTGTATATTTTGTAAGAATTAGCTCTCTCTCCATATATTGTTACTCCATGAAAATGATAGATACTATATTTTCCGTACCTTCCAGAGGGGTAGATTCTCTAAGTATCACCCTGGTGAAAGACCACCATTCAACGAAACAGCTTTAGACGTGTTTGGTGACCACATCTGAATAGCCAGGTGCTTCCCAACCTTCCTCTTCCCCATCTCCTTCCCATTTCCCAATCGGGGATTTCACAGTCCCTCTGTCTCCAGACGGTTGGGAGCAGTTTTTCTTCTTACAAAATATGCATAACGAGCCCAAAAAAATTTCCGTCCAAACTGAAAACTTACCTTTTCAGACTCTCATATCCTTAAATTCATTAAAACAATCTCAACATAATCTGTCTCTCAACGAATCACCTTTAGACATACAAATTTTAACCAAATCCTGTACTGTACGACAAATTCAGAAAGTCCATTTTTTAATTTCGCTCCCATGCCCTAAATCAGAAAAAAATAATAAAAAAAAGTCATGATTATAATTTTTAGTTAATAAATGTGTCTATCTGATGGGACCTGCCAGGTTAGTATGTTCCTGTATATTTTCTTATTTAAACTAGGAATTAATATGTAATAATAGAAAATAAGATCTGTACAGCGCCCTTGAGATGATTTTTCACAAAAACGGCGCTATACAAGTCATCCAAATATTATTATTATTTAAAACACATTCGAAATCTACTGAATAATTTAACGCCAAAATCTAACACCGTTAACATTACAGTGTATTAATGCAACAACGTTGCCGAATGCTGAGATTTATGAGGTGTTTTACACGATGTCTAAGACACCTTCAACTGATATAATCCCGCTTAAAAAGACGCTTGTTTGGCAGTCAGTGGGCGGCGGAACATTGAGAAACTTGGAAGGAAAGACAGACTACGCAATAAAAAAAATAAGAATATTCACTCCGCAGCGGTATTAAAAGCTCCCAGTGCGGAGATAGCGATCTCAAGGACTACGGTTATCAGTAGAGTAGACACGACAAAAGTTTCACAATGGCCTGCCCACCCGATGTCTGCTCCGAGTCTATGTTGAATGTTTAATTAAGCCGCTCAGGGATTAGTGGTTTGGTATTTCGGACATTGTTGTGATCTTCTAGCACACGGATGTTGTGAATGGACTGTGGGAAACGCACTCTGGTCATTCAGTGACGGCTTTGAGGCAGGGCTGTCGCTGGGGTATTGCTGACAACTGGGCGAAACATTTTTTTAGTAAAATATATATATATATATATATATATATATATATATATATATACGAGGCCTGTTCAAAAGAAAAGGTGAATTTTGAATTTTCGCGGGCTGTGTACATTCGATTATCGATTTTTTTGTTTTGTTATGTTGGTACACATATGTTTATCATATGTTAGCACTGGAAAGGTTAGTCACGTTTTTGTGTGTTCTTCGATTTTTTACTTTTGAAAAAAATGGATCAAAGAATAAAATCCATGATTTGTTTTTCTACAAATAAAAATAATAAATATATATATATATATATATATATGTGTACCAACATAACAAATTATACTCGTATCACAATGAGCAGGAAATGGCCATTAAAAAAGATTTTGACAAATACCATGCAATCAAGCATTTATTTTTAGTTTTTTACATTTATTATTGCATAAGAGTCCCGAATGCTCCCAACGATCTGGAGTCAGTGAGGCAATGGCATCCCAACTTGGGGTATGTTGTGAGGTTGAAGGTAGCGGAGAAGGGTATGATATGGGAAAGAGGAGGGTTGGAAAGTACCTCGCTATTCATGTCTAGTCACAAAACACGGCTAAAGGCATTTCAATCGACGTTTCGATTCTGAATGCTGGTTTTTCACCAAGGCGATGCTTAGAGTATCTACCAGAGTGGTAACTAACGATCAATACTTATGTACATAATACGATGAGGGTCCTCGGCTACGAATTCGATGGTAGCGGGTTCGAGTCCCGGCGTGCGCAAATAAAATGTATTTATGTGTTATTTCCCACACCATGTAAATAAAATAATATGTAGCATATTTGCGAGACGTTCTAGAGTGGTAAATATTTAAGTATAGCTTTGGTGACAGACCGCCATTCAGTATTAAAACGTTCCTTGAAATGGTTTGGTGGCGAGATCTGAATAGTTAGACACTTCCCAACCTACCTCTTCCACACCTTTTCACCTCCCCACTCTCTTCAGCCTACAAATATACCCCGATATGGGATGCCATAGTTCCACTGGCTAGGGAGCAGTCGGGAGTCTTTTACGGTATTCACATAAAAAAAGATAAACAGAAAACACCATACAAATCAAATTATTTAAAAGGTGTTAAAGGAGTATATACCAAAATCATGAAACTGCAATTATTTCATCGAGTCAGAGCATTCGATGCCGAAAAAAAAACTAACTAAAACCGCATGTTTAACTCATTTTCGACCAAAGCGTCATTATTCATTATTACACAGAAAAACTTGTAATCTTGAAGTAACAATAGATGGAGAGAGAGCTAATTCTTTTTATCCAACCTATACAGATTTGGGATAAATCACTTTCTCCGGGTTTTTACGTCGTACACCATGAGAAAGAAAGAGACAACAAATTTTCCCGAATTATCACACCGCTTCAAAGTATTTTTAGAATGTTCTTCGTGTCCCGCGTCTCCGTTGACTCCGCCCACACCTTATGATACGCGAAATAAATTGACATAACTCATCGGTTTATTAGGTTACATGTTATATATATATTTTTAAACAATACTGTGAAAAAATGGTTATACGAATAAACAAAAACATTATGTCGACATGTGCTATGAATGGATGTATAAATACCCTAGCCCTAGTCTTACCCACGCCCAGGTCTAGCCGAGTCCGACAAACCTCGTATAAACTGACTACAGCTCTCTCTATAGCGCTCTCTCTTGTATATTATTGCTTACCTTGTTTCGAAAAACATGGAAAAAAGTTTTCTTTCTGAAACAATGATAACGTATATGAATCAGTCGTGAAGGCCGCCAGAACCGAGTGTGCAGAGAGGCAAATTCGTGAGGCCGCCCCTCGTTTCGGCCGCCCGCGTGCACAACGCACCACAAGCAAAGGATGTGACACCCCTGTCCCGGGTACCGAATCTGTGAATTAATCCATTCATGATACCGTGGTTACTACAATCTGTTCGCGTGTGACATACATCTACTGGACTGGGCAGAAGTATGAGGGGGCAGGGGGGGTCAACGCGGGGTCTGCGACTTCGGCTGAACGTTCAGACGCTCCTTTTTAGCTTAATGTCAGGGGCTTTTATATTTATTTTTATATCTGTGCTAATTTAATTAAAATATTATTATTGTTTGGGAATGGGATCTGAAGGATGAATTATTTTTTTACGAAACGTTTATCGGATTATTAATTCGCACTGAATTTTTGGTGCTTTATTTTTCATTGTGGAAATTTTAGGTTTAGCAGTTGAGGTTTTTAGTTTCTAGAAACTGTTTTATCACATACATTATATTTTCGTCTCACATTCAATGTGTTTTTTTCTGCTTTCATATAATAATTATTAAAATGTTTCCGAATAATACATAAGTTCCGCAATCCATTTTTATTTTTCGATAATAAGGTTGTGACTTAAGTGCGCTAGAGTGCTAACATTGAAAAATACTACGTTATTGATGTTTTTGCAGTCGAAAAAGATAAATAATTTTTTTCAGAATTTCACTTTATTTTTTGAAGATTTTTAGGTTTTTTCAGTTTTAATGGTGCACTGCGGACGGCTTGCTGAAAAATATTCGTACAAAAAATTTTTTTTTTGGAAAAAATAAATGATTTCGGCTACAACAACATCAATTATGACGTTTTTTTCAATCTTAACGCTCCAGCCCACTAAAAATTCACTTGCCACCACTGCAAAGAACTAACATGGCTCTTTAAACACCTTTTTAAATCAAGCTTTTATGGTTCAATGGACCCTATTAGAATACATGCAAAAACACTCACTAGCAAAAACTCTCGAACAATGAGCTCTGGCGTAGTAAAAACAGCACTACTTTTCTGTTTAGAATTTCTAGGTTAATGCAACTGCTTATAGCTAGCAATGTCATTTCCACTATGGTATACATTTTTTTTTAAATACTGCACAATAGTCTCAACTTCCTGGAGCCAGTAAGACTATGACATCTCCAATTGGGGTATGTTGTGGGGCTAACGAGAGGGTGTAGAAGAAGGAGATAAGAAGTGGAAGGTTGAAAAGTACTTAGCTTTTCAGATCAGGTCACTAAACATAGTGCAAAACAAAGTTTCTGTTCTGAATTATAGTATTTTGCTAGGGTGATACTGAGAGTATCTACCACTATCTACATCGCACCTTTCAAATATTAAGCTTCGAATTTTTTCTTTAACTATCTTTAGCGAAGACACGTGTTTTCAAAAATTTTTGACTGTTCAAAATTCAAAGAGATTTCGTTTGAAGAATTTGAAATAATAGTACTTTGACAATTTAACAACTTTTTGTCTTTCTAATACTACAAATGATTTTAGGTTTCCAGTGAATACAATTTTTAAACAATAATCTTTTATATTTTCGTAGAAAGCAATCACGTTGGGGTTTGACATATTTAAAGAAAAGAAAGTTAATTTTGTACCCTGATGATGCTAAGGCTAAGCGAAACCGTTTGGACATAAAAATTAATATAAAATCCGTGGTCTTATACAAAGTTTTTTTTTAATAATCTTATAAATTCTTTATGAAATGCACTTTCGAATCTTAGATAAAACGTTTGAAAATGCCTTCGCTGTATCAAACTGCACCTTTACTGTATTTTTTTTAGATAATTTAAAAGATTGCAAATAAAAAAAATATATTCACTTAAAACCTTAAACATTTTTCTAACTGCCCGTGGAAAATTTACACATAATAAGTCATTTTCGAGTGCTGAATTACGAAGAAAAAATATTGGAAAACGTCAAAGAAAATTAATCGGCAATGCAGAGCCTTGACTTTTTGTCTATGGCAGATAAGGTATTATAATTAATTATTGCGATAGCATCTTTATCTATGGACGCGGCGAGAAACAATAAACGTATTCCGGTGTGGCCACCTCTGTTGCAACCAGCGGCGGGACAATGAATGGCGCCGCCCACCGCCATACTCGTGGGCGGGTGACGTCACACGGTCACGGAGCTCCCTCAACGGACAAGGAGTGTATTATTAGGTTTTTTTTCACACGTGCAGAGATCTAGGTGTTAGTTGGTTTTATTCAGCAGTTTTTTATTTAATACTGGGAAGTATTTTACTATTCTTTCAATCGAGTCGATTTGGAGTTGAACAATTTAAAATACAAAAAAAAACAACGAAGTAGAATGTGAAAAATATATATTTAAGGTCAATTGACAGGTCTAATTTGACGGCCTGCCTGGTTGAGTGGTGCGACGCTCGACTACGAATCCAAAGGTCGCGGGTTCAAACCCGGCGTGTGCAAATGAATTTTATTGAATCATTATTTATTTACGCCCGTTAAAGGCAAATACAAATGTTAACATTTTTTTTAACAACCTCATTAGTGCAAAACATATTGTAAAATAAAAATAAAAAAGAGTATTGAATAGCAGATGCAAAATATTGTAGATGAAAATAACTAATAATATTTGGTAAATAACAGGTTCAAAAATTTTGTAAGAGAAAAGAAAAAATAATATTAAATAACAGGTCCAACTATTAGTTTAGCTCTGGCAGATGATAACAACTGTACTAAATTAGACTTAAAGTTTGATATTGACGTGTTGAATATATCAGCGACATCGGAGTATGTGTTTTCCAGCTGTTGCATTCGTCGCATAGGCGTGTTGAATTGCGAGGTTGAAGCAGAATTGCTACAATAGTACGGTAGGTACTGACTTGTAACCGACTTGCTAGGAACATGAAATGAAATCAAGTTTAATAGTTCAGGGCTGTCAATCATTGCGTGTTATAAAACATTTTGACAAAAGCCTCCTGTGTGGAGTTGATGTAAAAAATAAATTAATTAACCCTTGGGATATCGAAGTCTTCAATTTTATTTATCCAAAAATGCCACATTTTATTACAATTAACATGTGTCATAACACATTGAATTGACATAAAAATAAAATATGGTATATTTGCGGCACGTTCCAGAGTGGTAGATACTCAAGAGTGTCGCCCTGGTGAAAAACCACCATTCAGAATTGAAACGTTGCTAGAAATGGTTTTGGCCGCCGTGTTTGGTGACCAGATCTGAATAGCCGGCTACTTCCCAACCTTCCCCTTCCTCATCTCCTTCCCCTCCCCAATACCTTCAGCCTCACAACATAACTCCTTTGGGGATGCTATTGTCTCACTGGCTCTAGTCGGTCGGGAGCAATTGACACTAGAGATGGTCGATATCAGAATTTGGTGTACCTGCGGTTCCAGTTACCGGTGACCGGCGAGGTTATTTATCCAGTTCTTTTTGGAACCGGTTCTTGGTGCCAGAAAAGTTTCACGAAGGAGATTTTTTCAAAAAGTACTAGCAAATCGACAAAAGTTCCTCGCCAAAAAAGTACTAGTCGGTAGAGATTTGTAAACGAAAAGAACTGGAACTGCTTGGAACTCGCCCAAAAAAAACACGAAAAGAACGGACAAAGGATGTCGATATTTTATTTGCAAAAATTTGGAATCGGTTCCTCGGAGAAGTAACATCGACGGTTCCAGTGATTGGTTAGGAACCGGCTCCTTTTAACCGGGACAGAAATATCGACCATCTCTAGTTAAAATGTTTACATTACTATGTAACTCCCCTAGTCCTAGTTATCTCATTGGGCAGTTTTAATTTTGACGCAAATATGCGCGCATAAAAAAAGTTTCCCGTTAGACCGTTTTTAAAATAATCCACATAAACATATCGAAATGTATTTTATTCAAGCGTTTTATAGTTCCACCGATACGGCTGCTATGGTTGTGGACACTTATTCTTAGAAGTATTATGTGTCAGGAGCCAGTGGGACTATGACATCCCCTAATGGGGTATGTTGTGAGGCTGCAGAGAATAGGGAGGTAAAGGAGATGGGGAAGAAGAAGGTTGGGAAGTGTCTGTATATTTATATCTGGTCACCAAACATGGCTATTGGCATTTCATCTATGATATCGATATTTTATTTGCGAAAAGTTAGAACCGGTTCTTCGGAGAAATAATATCGACGGTTCCAGTGACCGGCTGGGAACCGGTTCCTTTTAACCGGGACAGGAATATCGACCATGTCTAGTTGAGACTCTTGTGCGGTATTCACGTAAAAAATAATAAAACGTACAAATTTATAGCCGCACATACTCGACAGCAGGAGGTCTTTGAAAACTAAGCCAAAAGAAAGCACAGATCTCATCGGAAATCTGCTCTGGCGACGATAGGAGACTTGCTTGCAGATAGTTCTCGACACCAGAGATAGAGGAGCATGTCTTTGTGATGGGTGTGTGTCCAAATCGCCAAAGACTTGCTTGCTGATAATCTCGATACAAGAGATAGAGGAGCATATCTTTGTGATGGGTGTGTGTTCAAATCGCCAAAGACTTGCTTGCTGATAATCTCGATACAAGAGATAGAGGAGCATGTCTTTGTGATGGGTGTGTGTCCAAATCGCCAAAGACTTGCTTGCTGCTAATCTCGATACAAGAGATAGAAGAGCATGTCTTTGTGATGGGTGTGTGTCCAAATCGCCAAAGACTTGCTTGCTGATAATCTCGATACAAGAGATAGAGGAGCATGTCTTTGTGATGGGTGTGTGTCCAAATCGCCAAAACAAAAATATCTGGCAAGGTCTCGCCTGGCAACAGAGCGTGCCCACCAGACACCATGATGTCACTCCGGCTGAACGGAAAAAGCTCGGTTACGATGGGATTGCGGCTTGTTTTCTTTGGAAGCAAATGAAAGAGTTTTTTCTCAACCCGTTGGAGATGTTTACGGATATCGTGTCGCGCCCGACTCTTCACATGGCGTTTTAATGCATATTTATTGATGTTTTGAAACGGGAAAACTTAATTCATGTGCGAGGCGACGAGCGCTCTCGTTCGGGGCGAGAAATAAGTTTACGACAGATTTTAGCAACGCATCTGTTTGCGAATTTTTCCGGAAAACAAAGTCACATTTTATGATGAAAGCAGTCTGGCCGAGAAGAATAACAAAAGACCTTAGTCTGCTGATGCATTTTTTAAATGATTTAAATTGTAAAAGTGATATTAATAGTTTCTGAAATTGAGTCAACCTTCAAAATGATAAAATATCTACGTATAAACGAGTAATATTTTTTTTTTAAGAAAGACAAACATTCCGGGTTACGAATAACCTGACTAGGAAAACTAGCAGAGAAATTAAACTCACAACGCGATGCCCGGATGGGAATCCGACGCGTTTGTCCACTCAGCTACTAACCGGTCTTAACTTAAAACAAAAGATTCGCGGAATCGCATGGAGATTAGGGCGCGAAAGAGGCGATTATTCATATGATGAAGTTTAATTTCTTCAATTGAAAAGCGTAGGAAAGACTTTAATTTAATTTGCATTTTCAAAATTATTGACTGTTTTATAGACTCACCTTCTCTGTTGCAACTCATCCAGTTCAACATTCCTTGCCGTATACGCAGAAACAATGAATTGCTGTTCCTCAATCATCACTCTACTAATTATGGGTATCATTCTCCGCTGTCCAGAATGATACCCAATGATGCTATGGTCTTGAAATTTTTGGTAGCAATCTAAATGATTTTTGTCATCCTTTAAGACTCTACCAAAACTTTGACTTGACCTTGGCTTAAATGTTCTTTCTGATGTATATTTTGTCCTATTTTTGTCATTGCTTCATTTAATATGATGTATGTGCTGTTTTTTCTCTGTTGCTCCTTTTTCCCCATTTCGTGTTTGGTATTTTTTTGTTATTGGACTTTAGTCCGTTAATTTATAAATAAATAAATAAAAAGATTCAATGTTAACGTCTCTTTCGGTTTTCTTGCATTAAAAACCAAGACTCATAAGGTGGTCAAGGATCGCAATAAAATCTATACGTATTTATAACTTATGTATAAACTGTGAAGTGTAATAATTGCCAAAGCTAAAGGAAATGCATTCGGAAACGTTCTATGTTATTGCTTGCCTCGAGTACACGGTTATATTTATTGAAAGTATTCGTAATATAACTATTCTTAAATTTTTATATCACACTTCTCTAACCCCTGAAAAATCTCCAACCTTTGTTCTAACCTCATTGTTTCCATACGAGTTTATTATTATTCCCCATAAATTGAGTTTTCCTTCCAATAATTCAAATTTCAAAAGCTTTTCTTTTGTTCAGTACAGTTTAAAAACAGAAAACATTCAATTTTTAGGTTTTTTAATTTTATTTAAACAAAAATTATTATTATTTTAATTTAAAAAAAAAACAATTTTTAGTTAAAAGCTCTGCGATGTAATTATTTTTACGCATGACAGCTGTTTGATAATTCCCTCAGAAAGCGAAACAGCTGTCACGCGTAAAAAATAGTTACATCGCAGAGCTTTTAACTAAAAATCGTTAAAAAAAAAATTAAAATAATAACAATTATTGTTTAAATAAAATTAAAAAAAACCTAAAAATCAAAATGGAGTTCTACAAAATAAACTTTAAAACCATAAATATAGAAAACATTCAATTATTGAGAGAAAAAAAAAACACAAGAAAGTAGGTACTTATTCCAAATGCGTTTAAATATTCTGCATTTAAATAGAGTAGTGAGACTAGCGGATAGGTACCATCCATTCGAGTTTCAATAAGTCACCTAGAGATCAAAAGACTATAATTTTGCGCGTTTAAAAAAAAAAACATACTTTACGATATTGTCGCCATGTTTAATGAAATTCGCGGGCACCAATAAAGCACGTCCAATATTTTCATTTGCAATAGTTAAATAATATATTAAACAGGCAGCGAGTGACTTGCGCCAAGAAAAACAGAAAAATACACATGTCTCTTTATACAGCGGAGTCTAGACCCATTTTTTACGCGTATTAATGTCTAGCCAATTCGCATCCAGTCGATTTCAATCGGATAGTTGGCCAAGAATAACAGACACGTTGTGGTGTATTAAATTCAAAGTAAATAAACTTTAAGTAGTAATGATTCATCTTGGATGAATTAAGGCGCTTTTTCGGGCGCTCTCGTCAAAACGGGACGTTAAAAAAATCCGTCAATCTTGCGCCAGATTTAGACGGAGCAAGTCCGTGGCTAAAATTAGTCCGTATTTAATTTTAAATTTCATTCTGACGGCCTGCATAGTCGAGTGGTGAGTCGCTCGACTTCGAATCAAAAGGTCGCCGGCTCAAACCCGGCAGGGGGTAATAACTTTTATTAAATTAACATGTGTCATTACACATTTAATTCATAAAAAAATAATAGAAAGTATATTTGCGGCCCGTTCCAGAATGGTAGACACTCTAAGTATCGCCCTGGTGAAAGACCACCATTCAGAATCGAAACGTTGCTTGAAATAGCTTTAGCCGTGTTTGGTGAACAGATCTGAATAGTGAGGTACTTCCCAACCTTCCTCTACCACGTCTCCCTTCCCTGCCCATTACCTTAAGCCTCACAACATACCGCAACTGGGGATGCGACAGTCTCACTGGCTCTAGACGGTTGAGAGTAGTAGTTAGTTTAAAAAAATGAATGTCGATTTTTTTAAACTTCCCAATAAGTAGTATATAAGGAATCATAAATAGAAAGTAGAATGTTTTATTATTATGGCAAAATGTTAATTGAATTTTTATTAATATTTTGTTCAGTGCATTAAGTTATGATATACAATGGTAATGGTACATAAAAAGAAACATTGTGTTATAAACTGTGCATTATTATAATGATATAATAGTACAATGGTACAATATTATGTTATTATGGTAAAATATTAAATAATTTTTTTAATCTTTTTATTTTCAAATTGTGGCATAAACTGCGAAAGGCGCAAATAAAAAAAAATGTCCAAAGAAGCGAAGCTAGCAGTCCACAATTGAGTGCTTATACCAACCCTGATGTATTGCAGTGAGGCATGGAACTGGCAGTGGAAGGATGAAAGTAAACTGAATGCTGTGGAAATGTGATCCCTGAGA